>JAHWFO010101277.1:82086-117445 GCA_023313115.1 Rhysida immarginata | reverse complement strand
GAAGGGGGGGGTGTCTTTAAAATATAAATTCATTTACCTTGGTCGCATGATCAGTCATCGCATGATGTGCGGATAGTTAACATTAAGCAAACACAGAGATGAGGACGATAACGTATTTCTCGTTATCATTAGGCCTAGTTATCATTTCTCGTTAAGATTTCGAAATTGATTCGTCGGAACCGTTAGCAGTTAAGAGACAGAGATAATAATTTCGATATTATTTCATAATAACTTTATTTATGCAGGCATTAGGAATTATTAATTTATAAAATAGTAAGTTTACAAATAAACGTTTCTTCAGAAATACGACGTAAGAGTTTTGTTGTTTTTTACGTGAAAACGTTTCCTTTTGTGACCAGAATAATGGCTCACACGAATGGATTCAGATAATTCCAGTGGATTCTGTGATTTGCTAAGGAGTTCATATCGTAAATGCAGTACATAGACATTGGCAGAAATGTGAATCTCATATGCCTGAACAAAATAAGAGCAAAATGTTTTGCCACTATTAATCCACAACTGCCGGAAGTAAAGCTATAAGTCAACCAGTGACGTCACAATACGCATGCGCGTTAAGCACTTCTGACAAACTTGACTAAACTGTTATTCTAGATTACCTTGGGAGAGCCCCATAATCTGTAGCATAACAGCCTCCGAAGATAGCGTAACGCTGAAACGCGTCAGGCAATATATTGATTTCTACCACATCTTTTTAGACCTGATTATTATTTTTTCTTAAGGTGTGAAAGCATCAGAAATTCATCAGAGACTTTAAAGACAGTTCACAGAGTCATATTTGTCTCAATCATCCGTCTTTGTTTGGTGCCAAAAGTTTGGAGGGCAAGAATCCACTAGCAATGAACCTCATTAAGGCAAGGCCAGCAACTGCCATCAATGATGGCATCATTAAACGTACAAATGAGCTGATAAGGGACAACAGATAGATTCGTGTCTGAGAATTGGCTTCAATACTGAACACCAGCACTGGCATTGTGGAGACCATCCACGATAAGCTGAAATTCTTCAAGATTTGTGCCAGATGGGTCCCTAAGCAACTCTCCGAGGATCATAAAACCACCCGGGTGGAAATCAAGATGACACAATCGGCAACGAAAGTGATGTTGACTGTATTATGGGACATTAAGTGTGTCATGTCGATTTTTTTGAAGAACGTCAAAACATAAATGCACCCTACTACAGTGACATTTTGAGAACGTCCCTGAAGCTGGCACTAAGAAAAAAGCCAACAGGACTCCTTCTGCAAGACAATGTCAGACCACTCCATAGTCTGTTTGGCTGTGAGTGGTGTTTGTTTTCTGCAAGACAGTGTCAGACCACTCACAGCCAAACAGACTATGGACACGCCGATGGAACTCAAATGGGACATCTTACCAGATCCTTTATACAGCCTGGATCTCTCCCCTTGCTACTATCATCTTTTTAGACCATTGAAAAAGTTTTTGGGAGGGCCGAGGCTCAGCTCCAATGAAGTGAAAACGTGGTTTCGATATCAGCCTGAAGATTTCTACAGAACCGGTATCCAGTTGCTCTGAGAACGCTGCAAAAAATTTGAACACCCCTCATAATATTAATTTGTTCTTCTTCTGGTCTTGTGCGAAGTCTTTTCCTAAATCCAAGTGTTCAAAGTACACCATTGCCCATCTATTTTGCGAATGTTGGGCGCTAAGATTTCACCGCCCGCGACATAGTGAATTGCGACTTAGAGGGGCAGCAGTGTTGTCTGGTCCGCCGTAATTGCTTATTTAGAAAGAAAATCCTCAGTGACCTTACAGTTTTCCCTCCACAAGTCGGTATTCCATAAGTCAAGAAATTCTACAAATTGGCAATTTTTTTCCGGAAAGTCAAGATGGCAGACAATGGCTTCCAATTGCAGATTTTTGTCAACAAAACTAAATCGGAGATGCTTATTACGACTAAAATATGCAAAATTATGGAAGTTTTTTATTAAAATCAATATGAGAATTAATATAAGCCAGCCTTCTTTGAGCTGGTTATTTTCCACAAACTTCGAATTGGCAACTGATTATAGAGGCATCCTTCCCCGTATAAACTGTTGCATTCAAAAACTTCGTGCTAATCGTGTAACGAGTGTCGTGTTCAGGTAAAGCATAACCCATGCTAGAGGTAATTTTTGAATGAATGAGTGTCATTTTAGATCACGATTGGCAGGTGACGTGCACAGTAACAGCAAACAGGCAGCTTAACAATCGAGCATAAACTTATCTGAATCAAGAATTTTATGCCTATTCGAAAAAAAGAGGCTAATTAGTGAAACTTTTCGCACATTTACGAATACCATGTTCATACCACAATTCATAATCATGATCATTTTACAGCCATTCGCGGGAATCAAGCTTATCGGCAAATCCACGTTTTCACACAGCAAAATCCTAATTAAGCTCAGTTACAATTTTTACCACCAGATGTAGATAGTGGGCTTTTAGCGATAGGCACTTTATTTCTGATCCAATCTTCTCCGAGTATCAAAAATAACTTTATTTCTTTCTTGTTTCAGTTCATAACCGATGTTCTTGAACAAAGTTCTTTCCACATTAATCATTCATGGCATGATGATGCAATTAATTCGTATAACTAAAACTATTTAGCGAAGCGACGTTTTTCCGCCATTACAGCTTCACATGAGAGGAGAGCAATGGCACAACGAGCATGCGTGCCAATATCGTATTAGAGAACTAACACTAACATGGATGAAAAAAGTCAGTGCTCTGTACCAGTGACTTATATTAAAAATAGACTCTGAATCCATGAGAATCCATGGCTTAAGTCTCTTGAGTCGTGGAATAATCAGCTGTCTGGCTGGTTTGTTTTTGAAGATTTTGGGCCCGAGAAATAATTAATTCAATACTATTTCTCAAAGTTAAACTGCGTACAACTGTACAAATAAACAAGAAAAAGAATCAGGAATCATTTTCCACAAAAATAAATCGCAAATACGTAACTAAAATGAAAATACGTAACTGAAAGACAATCAAAAGAAAATTGAAAATGAAACCATGATCGAAAAAATTATAAAATATAATAAAATACTTCAAATACAAAGTAAACGAAAAGATAAACTTATCACTCCGTGATCGGCGTGTGAAAGAATTATTAATCAGTTACTCTTCTGCTTAGCCATGTCTTTTGCATTATCTTCACTCACTTTCGGCCATGACAGTTATGGGCATCGAGCTTCCCAATTTGCTTCAAGTTACAACAATAGGATTCGAAGTCTATCTTTAATACAGTAAAACCCCGTTACAACGTACCTCACTTTAGCGTACATTTCAGAATAACAAACTAATTTTACATCCCCTTGGTAAATTATCCCTTCAGTACATCGTACATCGTTCACATGTCTTGCACTGATTGGTCGATGCAACCCATGCGAAAGTTGCAAATGGGCCGATGGGCTAATTAAGCCGAGTTCACATTTCATTGGTTGGTCAGTATAGCATCTATAAACCCGATGAACGGATATTTATAAGAAGAAAGGACGAGACACAAAAACCCTGGAATACAATAGATAATCGTTAATAAATAAAAATGAAAAATAAAATAATAATTAACAAATAACAAAATAAAAATAAAAATGAGTAAAATCAAAATAGGACTATAAAATCAAATAAAAATCTGTCACTGCATCTCATTTATGCTCATTATTAATAATTCTTGGAAACGAAAGTTTAATCATCGCATCATTAGCATCTCAGTTTACAAAATCTACACATTCCCGCAGAATATAGTCAAAGTGTAGTTTTATGATTGGTTTGTATCTGATGTGCTACCAAATAAGCTAGATGATAACCCCGGCATGGCTCGGACGTTTTTTTTGAACAAAATTTTGCAATATCTTAAAAATAAACACATGAAAACGCTTAGAATTAATACAGTAAAAATTCTTAATTATAATTCGAAAAATAATTTTTTAAAGCCTCACAATGGATGGATCTCTCCCGGGGTGCCACTGGTAGTCTAATTTCTTACTCACGTAATCTTACTTTCGATGTACAGTTGATGTTGATGCAACTCTCATTCTTCTCTCGATGTCTTGAAGCAAAACTTGGCCATTTGTGCAGTCTAGTAGTCGCCGATTCTTTTATTTACTCGCCTACCATTTGCTCAATACAGCACGGAGCTAAATCAGTGCTTCCTTTGTTGTCTATCTACTCTTTCTCAATAGTTTGCTAACTCCCCATTATCTCCAGTTACTGATCATTTTTTAAAGATTTTCAAGAAATTGTTAAGTACTAGGAACTCTCTTTTCTATGAAAAGCCTGAATAACAGGAATTGTATGCATTGTTGGAAATTAAAAACTTGGTAGAACAAAAACCTATCACCACTTCCACGCGGTGCCTCCTTAATAACCAACTAACTGTGCAGGTCCTTGATATCAGGTGTTGCGACATATCAATCGAGGTACAATTTGATCTCATGAAATGGCAGTGGAAAATTGAAATTTAGATAATGCTAGGGCGTCCCCCATCGGAGACGCGTGCCGTGTCCGCCAAAACGACGCAAGAAATTCGCAAGGGCTACCCACTCAAGGACGTAGTACTCTAAAGAAGCGAGTCTGCCTTAGACTTGGAACAATTAATATTGGAACTATGACTGGAAGAAGCCGCGAATTGTCAGCCGCCCTGAAGGACCACCATGTCGACATTGCTTGCGTCCAAGAGAAAAACTGGAGCAGAACAAAAGCAAGGGACATGGGGGAAAGATACAGGCTCCATTATAATGGTAAAAAGAGGACCCAAAATGGTGTGAGTATAGTGTTCACCTCCAATCTCAAAAATAGCGTCGTGTCAGTCAATCGTGTATCGGATCGCTCCATGTCAATCGAAAACGACTCTTGAAACGTACCCTTACGTGTTGTCTCCTGCTATGCCCCCCAAACGGGATGCTCTGATGGAACCAAGAATGAGTTCTGGAATCAACTCGAAGATTATCTCCGATCAGTGCGAGTTGAAGAATACCTTGTTATCAGAGGCGACCTAAATGGCCATGTCGGGACCAAGAGAGAGGGCTATGAACATTGGTGGACACAGGTTTGGAACAAGAAACGATGACGGTCATAGAATCCTGGATTTTTTCAGAGGCTCACACCTTTCTGTGACTAACACTTTCTCCAAAAATCGCCTGATCACCTACGCCAGTGGTGGAAATTATACACAAATCGATTACTGGCTGACGCCCAGGAACAACATGAACTTTGTATCAAACACTAAGGTCATATCATCTGAAAACGTTGCTCCACAATATCGACTATTAGTGCTTGATATGCACTTAGATATTGGACAGCATCGGCACCCACCCAAGACTGGGTCAGCTCATATTAAATAGTGGAGGCTGTCTAAACATAAGGATCGATTCAGTACCGAACTTGACCAGCTAGATTTTGACTCTGATCAACCAGTGAACGAAATATGGAACAGCTTGACAGAAAAAATCCACAGGAACGCCCGTAAAACGCTTGAACAAACCAAACCAGGGACGCGATATATAAAGAAACAGGTCTGGTGGTGGGATGCAGAAGTGCAGAGGATCGTTAAAAAAAAGAAAATCGCATTTAAGAGGTAGCGCCAAACGTAAACAGATTTATATTATCAACGGTATAAAACCTGCAGGCCAGCAGCAAAGAGGGCCGTTGCAGCAGCGGAATCGGTTCATAATGACCAACTATATACCGAACTGGACTCACCAGAGGGGGTGAATAAAATCTATTGCCTCGCAAGTGCACGACACCGCTCAACGCAAGACATCGGCCAGATCGAAAACATCAAGGGCGAAGACCACCAGGTCATGCGAGATCCGTCCGCTGTTCTATAGCGAAGGAGCGACTATTTTTCGCTGATCAGTAACCAACAGTTTCCGCATCCATCGATCACGAGCGTTCGCCCCTGTTCCTGGGCCTGTCCCGCTCATTACAACCTCCGAGGTGGAATTGGCAATAAAGAAAATGAAAAACGGAAAAGCAACCAGACTTGACGACGTTCCGGTCGAAGTATGGAAGTTTTTTGGTCGACGTGGAGCTGTGATCCGAACTGAACTCCTCAATAAAATCACCAACAATAGAGAAATTCCTCAAATCTGGCAGACCAGCACCACGGTACCCATCTGGAAGAACAAAGGGGATGTGACTGAGTGTGCCAACTATCACCTTATTCGCCTCTTATACCATACGTTGAAGATTTTCGAACGTATAATCGATGACCGTATTCTGAAGATTGTAAATATTACCCCAAACCAATGTGGCTTTGTGAAAGGTTGTGGCACCAGTGACGCTATACATGCTGTTCGCCTTCTTTTGGAAAAGTACAGGGAGAAGAACAGAACAGTGCACATGGCTTTCCTAGAGAGAGAGTCTCCTTAACGGCGTGACTCGTTCGGGTCCACAACAGCATTAGCGCAACCTTTTCGAAGAGAACTTACCTGCCCGTTGAAAAGATCTGGGGGAAAAACGCTTTTTGATAGGGTGCCTCACGATCTTATCTGGCACTCTCTCAGATCAAGTTCCCGAAATATACATCGAATGGATACAACTACTATATAAAGGAGTCACCAATTCAATTCGATGTGTGGCTGGCTTATCACCACCCTTCCCAATCACTGTTGCCTCACCTCTGGTAAATCCTATATGCCGATGACGTACTCCTGGCAAATTAAGACAGAGAAAATATCCAAGAGAACATCCATCTTTGGAAAACCCTTCTGGAGAGATATAGCTAGTGGCATAAAACAAAGAAGACCGAATACCTGGAGGGGGCTCTCAAACCGATGGCATCATAAGTGTTGATGGTGTAGAGTTGAAAAAGATGGAAGAATTCCGATACCTTGGCTCGGTCATCAGCTAAGACGTGACTATCACCCTTGACGTCCGAGCGCGAATAAAGGCAGCCTGGCTGAAGTGGCGCCAGGTTACTGGGGTCCTCTGTGACAAAAGAATGCCAGATCACCTCAAGGGGAAGATATACTGGATTGTGGTCCGTCCAGTGGCCCTGTATGGCTCCGAATGTTGGCCGGTCTCAGCAGAATGGAGATGGTATGCTCTGATGGAGCCTGGGAATCACGAGATGGGACCATGTTGAGAATGAGAACGTACGAAAGCGACTAGGAGTGGCCCCAATCAAGGACAAACTGCTTGAATCCCGCCTACGATGGTATGGGCATGTGATCCGGAGTGCAGAGGACTCGGTGGCCAAAACAGCTATGAACATCGATCGTGGTGGATGCCGACCCCGAGGTCGGCCAAGGAAACGGTGGCTGGACAGAATTACAAAACACTTAAAGGTTGCCAGCGCATAACCGGAGTACGGCTTGGATAGAACCAAATGGAGACAACTCTGCCGCAGAGCGGACCCTGCAATAGAGGGAATAACGCCAGCATGAAGAATAAGAGTTATGTTAAATGAAAATTAATCGAGTAAGCTTTCATCGACAAGAGAATTCTCAAATAGTCAAATTTAGAAGAAAATATAAAAATTAGATGCGTAAAAAATGAATTCATTGTTTAGGGTTCTTGGGAAAAGAGAAGAACGAAATGCCTTCCAACTCTCCTTCATTCTAGCAACACGCTATTGCACAGTTGCAAACCATTTTAACAATAAAATTTCAAGTTTAATTACTCTATATTCACTTCATCACGATGTAAGCAGTACGAACAACAATTTTATTCCGAAATGGCTCTCATGAGTTCCACGAAAGTACCTAATAATGCCTCAATCAAACCAAAATTCGCATGATTCATTTGCTAATCGCGCCACTTCACAGCACGCCGAGATCTTTTTGAGATTGTGTGAGAAATTGCGAGATCTGCTCTGAGCGCGCAACCTTATTATTCTAATAACCTTGGTCCAGCCCAGGTGATTTATAGGGATCAAAGGATATAATTGCCCAAATGACCCTACGACGAGTAATTACTTCACCCGCAGCAGTCCACCCAGTCCGCGATATCCTGACCATGGAGTCAAGATACACCGAATCCAACGGACCATAGAGTTCTGAGCCTGGGAAGTGAGTTGCAATAAGAGTCTCAAGGACTTCTCTACTGTTACTAGTGAATTCACCATTAGATTTCTTGAGAGTGCCAACCATAATAGGTTTATCGCATCTCAAGAGTTGGACTGATTCACAGAACTTCCTCCATGAAGTACGTTTAGCTGATCTAACAGCTTTATTATAATCAGCGAGGGCATTTTTATAAACCTGCCACTCATTAGTCTTTTTAGCTTTATTAAAAAGCTTCCTTATTCTTTGTCTCTGTAGAGAGAGATCATGGTTCCACCAAGGACTGTGGGAGATCTATATCTCTTCCTCAGCAGAGGACAGTTGTTATGACACGATTGTACCAGGGCCTGCTGCAACCCATTTACACAAAGCTCGAGGTCAACAGTATCATTGATTCTGGTTGGAAGACTGAAAATCGCGGAACGAACGTCCTCGCGATATTGAACCCAATTAGTCCGCTGAGGATCCCTAAACGTTGTGACGTTACAGTGTAGGAGTCATGTGTGTCTGATGGCAGGACTATATATATAGAAATTTGTATAGTAGAAAATTAAAATTTTTTATTATAGTTTTTCCTTTGATTATTATTAGTGCGTAGTCTTATAATAAGTGGGTTCGTTGTATGAGTGGTATTGTTTACAGTGCGTTAAGTAGTTTTGTTTATCTTGTCGTTTGGATATATATATGCCGTGAACGATCGTTAATTTTCCTCAGTTGGAGCTGCATTGTTAATGTATCTTCCGAGAATATAGTTCAGCTTCCCCCAGAGGATTGTTGCGATCGTTTTCGGCGAATTTGAAGAGCGTGGTTTTTTTGCCGTTTTGTTGTGAATGAGAGACATTCTAAGGAGTGATATTTTAAAAAGTAGACTAACAAGTACTGGGAGATGCCCTTTGCCTTGATGTTGAAGACGTTCGAATTGAAATGACAAAAATGTAACGGACGTTGTTTTTGGTGAAGTAATAGTCTATCCCTCGGAACGATTATGGAAATAAGACCGTGTGAATTATGGAATTCGTTGTCCAATAACGCCTACAAGTCTGTCAACAACAGGGACTTAATAAAGAGGAAAGCAACAAGTAAAATATCGTTGAAAGTATAAACTGTTTTATTGTTAATAAATATTTATACTTGTCTCTTAATATGGTTATTCGTCCGGCCACTGATCGTACAAGCGAGGCAAGAAGCGGACCATAATTCATGATGGAACCGGAGCGGTACGATTTGTAGTGAAGAAACTTAGCGTTCGAATCTAATGACGAAATTGAGAGCGACAGGCGTAGGATATGGTAAAGCAGCGTGTTGATAGAGTAATATGAAGTTCCCGGGTGAGTGCGTTATGATGTTTTTGTGTAAAGGCCACGGATGCACGCCCAAACTTTACAATTAGAATTGAGTTATGGGTATTGTGGTTGATATGACTATCAAGCTTGACTGATGCTACAGTAATGCACGGAGCGCATATGACTATAATTTTAAAACTAGTAGCGCACTCCGTGATTGAGTTCATTTAACGGGCATCTACACTTACCAGGAGGGGTCACTGTTCCTCCCCTCTTTCTAGGTAAATAAAGGAGGGGCATTGCGCTGGTAGGAGCAAAGGAACGGAATATTTGATTCGGAAGTGTAGATCTCCCTAGAAAAGTGGTCAAGCAAGCATAGCCACCATAACTGTAATTACCTGCAACAGCAGAGTCCCTATTATTGAGGCTAGAGTGCCGGTTGTATAAATAAATTACATTAAAAGGCCTTGGCCTTGAGTTTAATTTTGAACCAGAAACATGATAGATGGGGCCCCTTAGTGATAAAATAGCATGTTTTAGTACAATGTATATTTGTTATGGAATGGTTATATGATTAGGTTAATAAATTATTGTGTGCATATATATTTACAGCGATATCAGGTGTCATTTCTAGTTTTCGGTCTCAAACTCTTAGCTCTCACCCACCTCAAATGCTTTTCATTGAACACTAGGGCATTATCGGACATATAGCGGGGGTGGGGGGGGACGCTACAACGTTCTGTCCCCGTGTGTACCAATAATGACAGAAAAGTGGATAAATTGATGGTCCGCAATGGAAGGTTTCTCATCTACATGCCATTTTCTAATCCATTACCGCAAAGTGAAACAACCAAAAGTAACATCAATCACCTCCCTTCTTACTGCAGTAATAAGGTTGGCTTATTACCTTGATTAAATATTTCTAAGTTATTCTCTAGGATAAAATTTAAAAGAACTTTACCTCTGAAATTTGTGTCGGTACTGCCCCACAAAGTGTGGTGAGCATTAACATCACATCCAACGACGATCGCCACCTTGTGAGAAGTCGATGTTTCCCCTTATTCTCTTGATATCATCATTGATGAGAGAAGTTTCCTCGTATGAAAGGTAGGCCGTGACAAACATTATGTCACGAAGGGTAATTTTTGCCACCGCTAAGTCTCTAGAACACAATTGATACATAGGAAGTGCGTTAATACTGTTTATAATCAACAGACAAGCACGGGGAGATGAACATTTAAAATCATAAATTAGTTTACCTCCACAGTTAGACAAACCTCTGATTCCGCCCTTGAAAATCCAGGGCTCCTGAATCAGAGCGATTTGTATGTCCTCAGCTAGGAAAATGTTGCTCAGGTTGGCGACGGCCAGTTTCTTATGCTGAAGATTTGCTTGCCGGCACTTCATCATTAGATGATGTCTTATCAGGTGGTTTCCCTATAACCTTAGCTTTTTTCTGGGACAGTCCAATGTACTAAAGCCATTTCCTGTCTCTCAGAATCCTCGCATCCAGTTCAGGGATGGATAATAGAATGGTTACTCTTTGATCCTCAAGTTTGAGGTTAAGGATGCCCCATTGTGTAGGCGATATTTCCTTATTCTGGATATCAATCCTTTTCAGCATATCCATACCAAAATATTTCTTGAACACGACTGGGAGTTTCAAGATAATCTTGGTGGTTTTGACGATTGTCTTCGCCTTACCAACCAAGAGAACCTGTCCTTCCCAGGGAGTGATATGCTTGATTATAGTAGTCAGCCAATCAGCTGTGTCTTGGTCGGCACAGAGTAAAATTATAGCTCCGGCCTCCAGCCGACAGTATTTAAATTGGAGTCCTGTTCCAGTAGGCACTTCTCCCATATAATTCATCAGTAGCTCTTGGAAGGTTTCTAACTGCTGCTCATTGAGCTGCTTGTCTGGATAGCCTTCCAAAACTACTGCCATTTTGGTTGATGTTAGAGCTTCGTGAAAATTCCCAGTTTTGGGTCTTTTGCTAAGCTTCTTACCATCTGATGAAGGAGTGTTACCCACTGGCCGTGGTCTCTTGGTCGGGGTATGCACCTCCCTATAAGATGGCTGAGGGTCGACTTTAGGCGTTGTGGCCTTAGTGTTCTTCAACCTTTTCTTTCTGGATTTACGGCGTTTAGCCACCCCAGAATGTGATTTGGATAGAGATTGCCGCTGCCCTCACCCGAGGTCTCCTGCTCTGCAGTAGGTGGCGCCTCAGGTTTGGGAGTGGCAAACTTAACAGTTTCAAATGATTCAACTGAGGTCATTATAACCTCAGTGGTGGCACCTGTAATGTCCTGATTCCCTGAAGGGACCTCAGGTAAGGTAAAATTCTTATTTTCCATAAACGGTAGTAAGAACGCAGGATTTACGGTCCATCGCGGGAGTGCCTGCATGCCGGGATAAGGCAAAATACTCCTGAATTTTGCGAGGTAGCAGGAGTATTTTCATAGCTTTAACCGAAGAGACATTTTAACCGAAGAGCCATCCACCTATCGGCACGGGTCGCATGACACATCGGGTTCGGGAGTTGGTCTGCGTCCCCTTATTGGTTATTCGGGGAGTTTAACAATCTAGGATTACCGACTCTTCGCCACCTGCCGACCACCCAATAGGGCGATAACAAGGCACGTGCTACTAAACGATAGCCATTATCATTATTTATTCGTTATATTTACTCATGGCACGTTGTTACGAGTTGTTTGATATATTGCACGCCATATCTTAGCATTGGAAGTTCCATTTGGTACCATTAAAACACGTACTACTAAATATTTCACACCAACTTTTTTTACGCGTTGTATTCATTCATGAGATCTGCTAGCACGTACACGTGCTATTAGAACATACTTGCTACCACTAGTTACTCTTATATATTCGTTCATGATATGCCATATCTGGAAATAGGAAGCTTTTAAGGGGGTATCTTAATAATACCATTAAAGCAGGTGCCATTTTAGTACGTAGTTATTCCGGCTATCTCACGTTCGTACTTGTTCCTGCTCTGTTCCATATTAATGGATTGGTGAAAGCAGACTTTGAAAAAGTTAATTCGTTTTTAAGTTGTCGTAATAAATACTAAGCTTCCCAGGAATAAAAAAATTCTCTTATGTAGAGACCGAACTGCCCTTTCAATAATTGTCAAACACGTGCATCTTGCACGCGCACCATCTCATTAACGTTTAGAGTACGCGCAGAGCCGAACCTATATATGTTCTCAACACGCGTTTTCCCGATTGCGAGAATACTTCGTGTCTTCCAGCAATTCAATACATGCAGTCTTTCTATTGCAATGCAATGAATTGTGGGATTGTCTACAACGGACGGACAAACCGATCACATAAGCACATATCTTTATAGAGAAAATGTGCTAAAAACACAAATTTATTTCTTGGAAATATCCCCAAGACGTTTCCCTCCGAGTTTCGTTCCTTTATCTTTATTACCTGCTAAGCTGGATCAAACTATCAAAAAAATTTTTGAAACACCTGCGAAAAATCGATTTTTTCTCAGTTATCGCACGCTTAAAATTCGAACATCGAAAATCGAGGTAACCTTCCTGCAAAATTTCCAAGAGCTACGTTCCTTGGGGGCACAGCTAGGCGACCGAACGTGCAACTCCTTTCTGCCCCCCTAGGAGGGCAGGAAGGGCCGAAATTCGTGAAACCCCGTCTTAACTCGTTCTTACGCTATCCGTCCTATGACCCCACCGACTTTCGAGTCGGTGGCCTGAGTAGATTTTGCTGTCAGATGATGTGTCAGTGATTCAGTCAGTGGATGCACTGGTTTCTATACAGGGTGATACAAATCGTATGTAAAACAATTAAAGCGATATTATAGAGGTCAAGGTAAACACAAAAGGTCCTAATTACATGGGTCCAACTTTTATTTCTTCTAGAGTTACAAGAAAAGTTCAAATTGGCCAGTTTGAGCCTGAATGCAGATATTGTCCAAATATACCTTTGTCATTACGTCTTAATAACTTCTAATTTCGTCTCCCATGCTATTATCCTGGCCACTAATTGTGCCCGTGTGTCTATCTGGAGACTGTGCACTATTTGTTTCAAATGTCTCCACAGAGAGTACTCCATGCTCTGGATTAAGGTTTATTGTGTCTAATTTATTTGTTCGGAAAGTGCATATTACAGTTTTTGCAGATTGCTAAAATGCGATTTCGAATTGGTAAAATGCGATTTCATAAATAAAATATGATTTTATTTTTAAAAATGTACTTTCAGAATTAAAAAATGTAAGTTCAAATTCAAATATTATGCGGCAAAATGATAGATTGCAACAGCTCCGTACTTGTAAGAAGAGTTCGATAAATGTGGACAAGTTTGTTTCAGGCATATCTCTGGTTTTTGTGTAAATTAGAAACAATGTAATTAACAAGAACTATTTTAACAAAAAATGAACCGACTTCATGGGCCAGAAACCTTCCCAGAAAAATATTCAGTCGAATAGCAAAAATCTCATCCAAATCGAATCAGTAGTTTTGAGAAAATCGCGAACGTACATACATACGGATATATACGGGTCAAACAGAGAGACTCTTTTTTTGAGGTCGATAAAAAAATCTACTCAGAAAAATATTCATGGGTCAAACAGAGAACCACCTTTTTTATTATTATTATTTTGAACAGCTTTTGTTTCACTTGAAATGTTAGAGTGTTCGGTCAAATATTATATATAATCAATATTAAACCAACCTCCCTGAAAGCTAGAGAGCTGAAACTTGATACACATGCGCAAGACTGCTGGAAATACATGGTAATTTTTTTTTTCAAATCGGTTCACTGTTTCGTGTTGTAATGGTACTAGTTCATTACTACGTGCTATCCAATTGCCACAACAAAGGATTCGTTATGACGAGGCCTGGAAGCGAAAAAGTCATCTGACCATCGGGGTCTGGCAACAATCCAGGCCTTGTTATCTCGTCGGCCTCGGTGTTAAAATGTATGACGTTTCCGTGCAGAGGCTTTCTCTTTAGGAGTTGTTGCCCGAGACCAACGAGATAACATATGCTGTCTCTGTTGTTTATTGATACAAAATTTTGCCATATTGTTGACGAGATATTATAATAATAAAACATGATAAAAGCATGGTTTTAAATAAAAACCCCTTTTACATAACTTATTTGAATAGTTAAAATTCTTCCCAGAAAAAAATTCAATCGAAGAGCGAAAACCCCATCTAAATCGGATCAGTAGTTTTTGAGAAAGTCGCGAACGTACATATATACGGATATATAGGGGTCAAACAGAGAAACTCCTTTTTTGAAGTCGGTTAAAAATGCTACGTGTGTAATATAGAAAATGTTATTTTACTGTAATAATAAAAATTATATAATGAATGAAATAGAACAAAATTGGATAGCAGTAATATAAATAAAATAGAACAAGAAAGTGAAATTAAATTTTACAGTAAATTCATGTTTTTTAGTTGTCTTTAGTAGGTGGAACATCGTTTACTTTTCGTTAAACGCTATCAACATTTAGTAACACCAGGGATGGATGAAAGTATCACTATGTGGTGCTTTTTTTGAATTTGAACTTATATTTTTTATTTCTGAAAACACATTTTTTATTGCTGAAATATCTTCTAAGAGTTCATGCAGTCCATTTTCCAGAAAATCAGCATATATCTTGGCATTCAGTCGCTCCTGCAGAAACTTTAGCTCCAGTAGTTGGCCATTGAAATGCCCGCCCACATATATACATTAAAACTTAGCTGGAAATGTCTGCATTCAGGCTCAAGGAAGCCGCTTTGAACATTTCCTGTAACTTGAAAAGAAATAAAAATTGGACCCATGTTAATAGGACTTTTTGTGTTTACCTTGACCTTTATAATGCCCACTTAAAGTTCTTTACACACGATTTGAAGTTTATTTTTTTATAAAGTCCAACCTCTCTTGAATAAGAAATGATATAACGACTTTTTCCATTTTTACTTTGGTCCCAACCTAGATAAACATGTAAGTATTAACCATATTTCTGTATTACAAACAATTTTTAGGGGAGTGGCTAATGATTTCGTTAAAGGAAGTACAACTGTATCAAATTATGGTTATTTGTCGTGGGTCGAAAATTTTTTTCTGTGGACCGGTGGTCAATAAACAGCCAAAAAAATTTCAAAGAGTGGCAGAATATCTTTTTGGAATCCGCATATGATACTAAAAAACTACCCACAGCATAGTTGAGAGATCACTATCAGCCCTACCAGGTGGTAAAGCGAGATTATTGTTCAAAATTTCGCATGATTGCAACAATAGAGCAGCGAGATAAGGCAGGCCTACCTTATGTTTGTTGGCTATGGCTAAGGAGACTCCTAAAAATTTAAGTTATATTTTTTTCTTGACCCTGTTTTGATGAAATAAATCCTAAATGTTGGCCCAAGCTACGCTTAAGTTACCTATGAAAACCCTATGAAAATTCGTCAAGTTGTTCTGGAGAATAGCGTGTTCAAACATAAATATACAGAAAAAATTGTTAAAAATCGTCTTATTGTATTTGTTACACTCCCTATATCATCCGCAATCCCTATCTTTCAAGGTACAGACATGAAGGTTCATACAATTTTATTATATGTATAGAAGATAGATGAGTAACATGTTACAAAAGGTTTCAAAACGAAGGAAACTTTTCAAACCGGGATACTTAAAAGCACCATAGAAGATTACGCGGTGCCTTGAAGATAGCCATGTGGTCTTCGCGATATCCGGATCCTTCCATCAATCCGTGATAACAGAATTGTGATTCACCAGACCAACAACCCGTTTCCAGTCTTCCAAGATCCACGTAACATGTCGATACATCATGTCTGGTGTTCATGCAGTGTTAGCAGTGCTACTCTGATGGGTCTTCTGTTACCATGAGCATCATCCAGCTGAAAGACCCCAACATTGCGGTGCTGCAACATGAACTCCATGAAACTGCCTAAAATCATCCAGCACCTCAGTATACCAGAAACCGGTCAGAGTGTGTCTAGGAAACTCAAAATTTCAAAATTTTGCTATTTTGCTTTGGGAAGGAATTACCAGAAAATCTGAAGGTGGCATCCGTTTCTCGATATCTCGTTTCGTTCTCGCGTTCTCGCGAAATTTATATTATACAAATGAGTACGATGTTGACAAAGATTCTAAACAGATTCAAATCATACATGAGTACAGAGTGTCTTGATGACTATGGCGTCTGGGCTATACACGAATCCTTCTTTCAGCCTTTTATAATGGCATTGTGATCCAACAGAACAACAACCCGTTTCCAGTCTTCTGAGATCCACATTGTTTCATTGTTTCCAACATATGAATAAACACTGATTGTTAAAATCCTAAAATCGCAGCCGACGAAAAAGACTAATAAAAAAATCTTATATTTTTCATAGGCTACGGTTCAAAAATATATTGTCATCATAGATTTAACTATACACATCTATTGAAATTTAAAAAACAGCACACTAAAACAAATCAATAAATAAAATTTAATCCTTAGTAAGTAATTTAACTATTCTATATTACGAAATTTAGTACTTGCATACGATTTTTATTTTTTTAATTTAAAAAAAAATAATAATATTCAAATAAAATTGATTAACAATTGATTAACAATTCAAGTCACAAGTACGTAATATTAGTTTTTACATTTTACGATATTCGCTATATAGGAATAATTTTTCAGTTGAATGAATTAATGAGAAGTAAAAATTCATAATTTAGAAAAATAAAAAAAATCAAATCGAAAAAAATCAAAAGCACATAACATTTTTTCTCATTTATATATTAATTTTTTTTCTCTGTATGTATAATTGTATATAATTAATTTTTTTTAGTTTTAAAATACAGTGGTCGTTCCCCCAAAAATGGACTACCAATGTAATAGAGCAATGAGGGAGGTATAAAAAAATAGAGCAATGTAAATGTGCTCTTGTGTTAGGTTTTACCTGTCAAATTGACAGTAGTGACTATGTCCCATTATAATAGGACACGTTGTGTTAGTATCGCTCTCATGTTGACAGTGACTTTTTTTACTATTCGCAATACTGTTAATTATCGCAGTCCTGCCAATTATCGCAATCCTGTCACAGATGGGATTTTTTAAAAATGGAATCGAACTTGCAGTTTCCTGTATTGCAGTAACCATTGTACGCCGGGCTTTCGAATAAAATCAAAAGCTATAACATTATTTATCGGATGCTCGGATGGTTGCAGCAATGTTTGTCTGACGCGAACTGTGATGATCCGTTATAAAAAACTTGAGGTAAGAAAGAAACCCAAGCTGTCTGTTTTCAAATCTTTGTTCCCATTCTCTTCTATGGTCATTAGTCTTGGGTAATAACGCCGAAAGGTAGGAGGTAGGACAAATGTTCTTACTAGATAGTGTTCAGCATCACAATAAGGCATTCTTTAGCCGCTGAACTGCTATTTCTCCGCATTGAGTGGTCTCAGCGGCATTGGTTTGTTCAGACATACGGGGTTACCGCAAAACGGTCTTCTTAGGCAGTTGCTATTTTCCAAGTCGGTGGTTGGGGGGGCGGGGGAGGTTAAAAAAATGAGCTTAGTCCTAAACCGATAAGAAAAAAAAAACCTAGGTCAGGTGACCGTGGAGGCTGGGGAAAAAGAGGAGAAGTATGTCTAATAAGAGACCAAAGGGTTGGTCTAGAACTATGTGGCTAGATTACATTGATCATCAGGATTCGAGTCGCTCGGGTATTACCATTGAAGACTTCGATCTGACGGCGGAAAATCTCGTGCGCTGCCCCGCGACCTTAACGAAAAAGCAGGTTTGAAAGTTAAGTAAACATTTTTATTTATTATTGGCAGTCCTATCAATTATCACAGTCCTTTCACAGGCGAAATTTACAATTAAAATCGAATTTACAGTTTCGCCTGTTGTGGCACCGTCGTATGAGAAATAATTTGCTATTATTCATTTTTATAACTGTTTTCTTTTATGTAGGAAAGTGTATGTACATGAAAAGTAAAACTATTGCAAATTATCAATTTTCAACTATTTTATCTTTATAAATGCCTTTCCTGAAATATCCATGTCTAATTTGACGGAAAAAGAAGGGTTTTTACATTTCTTTCTACAAAATGTGGTTTTTAGATAATATTAAAAAGTTTTTTGAGTTGTTCTGTTATTAATGAGATAAGTTAGGTGATAGATTATAAATATTCACGAATTTCATTTTTTTACATTAAAAAAGTAGTTTCCAAATGCGGTCTCAGAGACCGCGAGCCACCACCTGTGTGGCAAACACCCGCGCCACCTCTGGAGTGTTAATTGCACCCCTGAAGGTGATTGACACAACAGCAAAAAAGCCTTGACTTTTCTTTCCTGTTCCTTTGTTTCCTGTTTCACCTCGTGCGTCCCTTTGGAATATTCTTTTTAATATTCGCTATACGAACCTGCACTCACGAAAATTCTAATGCGATGCCTCAAGTACCAATCGATATTCCTTGTAAAAGTTGAAAATGTTTTTTTTATCTCTCATGGAATTATATTGACTATTTTTGGCAGTGAAATTTCAACAGAAAGTTATTAAAAAAAAACTAGCTGTGCCCGCGACTTAGTACACGTGGGATTTATTTTTGACTTATTATAAAGCTTCTTTATAAACGATGTTTGAAGTAGAATGATTGGAGAACGAACAAAGAGCTAGTTTGCTTCAGTAACACGGGGGAGAGCCACTTAGAGCTGGCCATGCGAAAAGTAACTGACACTCAGGTCCACACCCGCAACACGCAGCGTCTGCCTTTGTGCTTTAATTATTCTCCTGGCATAAAAGAAGCTCACTGGGAATTGAATACGTTTAAAGCGAAATAAGAAATTTTTAGGAATAAACGGGATTCGGGGTATAAAAACTCGCTCGCCTGCACCACTTCCCGTCAAAATTTCAGCTTCTATGATATTACGTTGGAGAGATGTAACTTTAAGCCTCGTACTCTTGCACAATTTTGATGTGCTTAAATTTTGCAACAGAATAATAAGGACGCTTTTTTTCGAATTAATTTTGTGTGATGGAAGGCCAGGTGCGCTGAGAGAGTGTAAAAATTAGCCTGGATATTTGGTAGAGTCATCTTGGTCCATAACTGTGTTAATAGAGATGTACTGTACATTTTCTCCCTCAACATGTCCGAGTGCCATATGGCATTAATTCTTGCAGCTTGATCGTTTCAAAGTGTCAATATAGTCTTTTCAGAAAGCCGAGAGTTTTCATGAATTGTTGTTTGCATCTGATCACCATAAAAAATGGTGTCTTCAAGTGAAAGTACTGTACGGCACAAATTCCCAGGCAAAACGATTTTGCCATGTGCTGTGGCCAATTTTTAGCAATAAATCAGAAATTTGTGAATTTGTTTTGCCTCCTATTCGCGCCCGCATGTCCACTGTTAAGTGTATCCGCGTGATGTGTCGCCACACATTTGAACTCCTCAAGCATGCTCTTATCTTATAACAAACTCCCTGCTATTCTCGACGAAGCTAAAGCTAGAGCTATTTCTCCTTGGGCTCGCAATAGTGCCAACACGATTTTAATGAGGAAAGTTTTCCTGTCCCACTAAGTGCGCCCAAAAAACAGAATATCTCCCATATTATTGCTAATACTCTAACAAATGCGTTCGAATGTGGTGCGCTGTTCTGCCGTTAGATTTCGGACGCCGTTTTGAAAGGTTTCCGCGATGTCTGCTGGATTATAACTTATTTCCGCTGCGTTCACTTTCTACCAAGCCATACTGGGGGAGAGGATTTCCTCCAAACGAGGCCAAATTTTGAATAGCCACCAAGCATTTATTAAGAGCACAATTACGCAATCTATCGTACAGTTCGCCTTCAATATTTTGTCCGATAATCCTATAAAAGTCTTCTGCCAGTTTATCTTGAAATTTTTGCCATAACATTCCAGCATCAAAACCGGCACAAAAAAACAACAAAGCGGTAAACAGATGACGCAAGCGGACTGGAATGTTACTAACTCTCACGGCTTTCCGGTGTGTACGTGAACGCAGAGTAAGAGAGAGGACGTTTGTTAAGCAAACTTATCTTTTAATATCTCAACAAAAGTACAAAACACGGAATAGGTTAAGGCTGCATGTAAAAGTTAGGTTAATCATTCAGTATCAGAGTTCCATTTGATCATAGAAAAAATAAATATGCTGAAAACTTTGAAGTCGTCATACTATGTGCCATTAGGTCGCTTAAAGGTACCTCAGAATTTTCTCCTTTATAAACCAGCAAAGTACCATATAGGAGGGTGGGGGCTCCTTCCTATTGTAAAATACAAATAAGCACTATTAACATAAGAAGAGGCGTAGTGAAGTAATGGTTCTATTAGCGAGGTCTATGGCTCATCAGTATTCTCCCCAATCTTCTTTTATACGTTATACAATGCTAGATCCTCCTGCACCGTGCCCGTTTCCATAGTGACGAGCAACAATTTAAGTTTCATTCTTTCCAAAAAATGAAAAAACACTGATTGTTAAAATCCAAAAATCGCAGCCGACGAAAAAGATTAATAAAAAATCTTATATTTTTCCTAGGCTACGGTTCAAAAATAAAATGTCGTCTTAGATTTAACTATTGTAACGTGCTAGTAAAAGCGAACCGCGTTTACCCACACGCAAGCCAACGCTCCAAAAGTGAAGCGTAAAAAAACCCAATAGAAAACCTTCCCTTGACTAAACGAAAATAGTTACCACAACCCAAGATAACCGCGAGGATAAAGGAAAACGCTTACTTGAAAGAACAAAAGCGATCCTCCAAGTAAGGTGGAGATTGAGAGAAACCCAGGAGAAAAACTTCGCTACAAAATTAACCCCAATTAAATACTATAAAGACTAACCTGCAACCCAAGACAACCCAAACCTAAGAAAAAAAAAACACAAAATAGAAAAAGCGAAATCCAAAAAAATATTTTCCTTTATTGCTGCAAACGAACATGGATAGAACTGAATAAAGAAAAACAAAATGGTCACAAAAGAGAAACTGGGTGATCCAACTTTTGCAAAGTCTAAGGCGTTGAAGCGACGGTCTACATAATGGAGCGACACCCAAAGTCCGATAAAAGGCGGGGGTAGAACGTAACAGTTGAATGGGAGGAGGGGAACTTGGAAATGCTTGGAAGATCTAGAAGCTCAAAAGGTCAAGCAGAGCCACCTACACTGTAAGTAAATAAGACCATCAACAGCAAGTACTCAAGGAAAATAAAACTGGAAATAAAAAAAACTAACTTTCGTCTTTTTTCTCTTTTTACAACAGAAATAAAAAAAAAATTGTAATCACAAAAAATTAATATTTGAATTACAGTGGTATAAGAAAGATAAAAGGTAAAACAACAAACCCCGGACCTCCTCCGCTAGGATCCTAAAGACGAAGTACAAAATATACACTAAAATACGGACAGTGGAAACAATAACACATGGTAAGAAGGAAAAATTGGAGGTCGGGACGGACAAACAGGCTCATACGTATAACGAAAGGGCGGAAAATGGACAGACGGCAACGACAACATGGATGAGGTTCTGGAAAAGAAAACAAAATTAAAGTAATAGATTAAAACAGAAGGATCATATCCAAGTATTAGGAAGAATCGATATCAATAATACAATCAGATAATACAAATTAAAAAAAGAGGAAAAAAAAATAAAAATACATAAGCCAAGACTAAGATTTTGAGAAATTGTGGAAAAGGTCCGTCAGATCCGACATAGCAAACGTAACATTGCTATAAAAAAACTACATGGCATTTCATGTGCATAAAGTCAAATCAAGCAAAGATAATCCATAACGTAAGTATACGATCCATGACGGACAGAATAATCGATCTTGCAACAACTGCAGAAGAATACAATGTCAAAGGTCCATGAGACACAACTTATCTGAGATGAACTTGACCACGGGCATTTTAGTCAACGGAAAGGCAATTGACGACCTAAAGTAAAAGCGACGCTTAGTCTATCATGAACACTCAAAAGATAGAAACTTGGCAGTAATCGATGATAAACGTCATAGTGATGAGTTACAATCGGTTAAGGTCCGATACCAAAAACTAACATGAACTAATCGTTCATGATTTGAAGATAAGATTGGCGATGACTGAACGTATTAAGTTCGATTGCCAAAGGAAAGCCATCTCCGATCTCTAAAGAAGGCTGAGGAGCTGATGTTGGAGCTGAGGCTGATGGAATTGCCTCAGCGGACGCCTAATCTTCAGATCTTAGAATCTAGGCGTCCAGGCGCACATGCAATAAGTGGCAGGCAGCCCATATGGGGCTGTGTGGCTTATACAAACGCCTCAAAAACGAGGCTCGTTCACATCTGACGAGGTATCAGAAGGTCATCGGGAAGGTGAAAAGGAAAGACTGGTCTCCTCCGATGACCTCGCATAAGCACTTAGATGACGTATAGCGCTTTTTAAACTTAACCGGACCTATCCATGACCATTCAAGGAGCAAAAAGGATCGAAGCTGAATGGCCACTTTCCTCCATACGATCGAAGTTGATAGAGGATGGCCCTGCGATCGACTCCAACGGGCCAGCCAGAGTTCTTTATTTATGAAGGCGATCGCAACGGCTAGGTCCGGTTTTAATACCTCGCCAGTAGAATCGTTTAAGAGGAAGCGCACAGACTGATATGAGAAATGTACCAGCCCATAATGCTTCCTCAAACGATTCCAGATCGACATAGCAAACGGGCACTCGTAGAAAATATGACAAATGGTCTCGGCTACGCCGCACACGGAACATCCAGCAGACGTGACCACCTTCCATAAGAACAGACGATGAAGGGAATAAAACCCGTGATGCAGCAGCCGCCATTGATAATTAAACAATGTTTTCTCAAAAGCGAAAAATTTTAAAAGCTTCATAACTGCTGCCCACGGGCAATCGGGAAGAAGTCGCACGATGTCCGTCGATTCGTCAGGGTCAGTCTGCTGAAAGAACCATGCAAGCCGAAGCATTCCCCATTGCTGAGGATCAATACGGCGTAGCATCGGTAATATCAGTTCAAAGTCCTGGTTGAAAGCTTTGTATAAGTCGGGTTGATGTTGATATGTTACAACTGGCAGCAAGGGGGATAACGGAAGCCTATTCACCTTGAAAAACAACCTTAGATATAAGAAAAGGAAGTTCACATATTGAGGGGGAGGGCTAAGGAATACCCGAATCAAGGCAGTCCGCCTGGCCGCAATGAGATACCGTTTAGTATCGGGTAAACCCAACCGCCCTCTCTCTAAGGGAATAAAGAGGAACGCTGCTCTCAATGGATGACGTTGCTGAGCAGTCGTCCCCCAAACACAGTTCACAATTGCCCCACGGAGTCTCGTGAGAAGATCAGGCGAAGGCAAGGTGAATAGGCATTTAGATGTTAAAACTGGAAGCACATGCGTCTTGATGAATCTCACCTTGACAAACATCGATGTTGGAAAACGAAGACTTTTATCAAGGCGAGCGATGGATGCCCTTCTCAACCACTTGTTGCCAGTGCATGGAGTCCATGGTCGGTTGAAAAGAAAAGACATAAGCTAACACTGCAATTCGGTCGCACCATGTTATTGGGAAGGTTTTGAGAAGGTCCACAGTCCACTTCCCAATAGCAATAACTTTACACTTGACGAAGTTGATGGAACTCCCCGTCGAAGTACTAAAGCGGTCGAAGGTTTCTTTAAAGATGCCCAAGGAGTACGAGTCGGACGCAAATAGTACTACATCATCTGCATACGCCAAAGTCCTGATGTTTATGGATGCAGCTGGCAGATCGTATCCTCGAACATCTTGGTGGCGATTCAAGTATTGCAATAATGGTTCCAAATAGAAGATGTATAGCAGGGGGGAAAGAGGGCACCCCTGCCTGACACCTTTACACAAATTAAAGGTGGCAGATATGAAACCTTTAATCGCCACACATGATGTGGCCGAACCATCCAGTGCGGAAATAATCGTGGCAAAAATCCGAAGACGAAGGTGTCGAAATACGTCAAAGAGAAACACATGGTTTACTTTGTCGAACGCCTTTTCTTGGTCAAGGCTTAAAACGGCAAGTGTTTGCTTACGAGCACACGCTTCTTCCATCACACACCGAATCATAATAAGATTATAGAACATCCTGCGCGATGGAATGGAGCAGGATTGTCCGGGGTTGGTAAAATCTTCAGCGAGAAATTTCAGCCTTTGTTGGAATACACCAGTGAAGACCTTGTAGTCGGTGTTTAAAAGGTTAATTAGCCTCCACTGGGTGACCAACTCTGGATTCGGCACTTTGGGGAGTAAGATGATATGCCCCATATTTAAGTCCGATGTGATGGAAGACGGGTCTTCAATAATCGAATTAAACACTTGCACCAGGAAAGGGCCAAGAAGTTTCCATGTCGCATTGTAGAACGAGTATGGTATGCCATCCATACCCGGGCTGGACTGATGACGGCCGTCCGCTGACAGGAACTTCTTGACTTCGTCTTCGGTGAAGGGACGAGAGATAGACAGGTCAGCATCCTCAGAAAAAGGTCTTAGCGCCTCGATCCACTGCTTCGTTTCGACTGACGGAATGATTGGGTTGTCGAAAAAGGATGAAAAATGGGCGTGGAAGGCTGACAAGATGTCGTGGTCAGAACTCACTTCCCCATTTTCCACCACCAATCGATGACATCGTTTTTTGTTGGCACGTCGTCTCTCCTCGGCAAAAGCGGCAGATGATAAATTCCTGACGTCAGTCGCCCAGGAAAGTTTGGCTCTGAGCGCTGCGCCAGCCGCCTTCCGGATCATTAGAGCGTTGATCTCACTCTTCACCTGACGAATCTCCATCTCGAACTCCTCCTTTGGGGTGGATACTTGGAGGAGCCGGAGGATCTCTTGTTGCATGGGGAGATGACGACGTCGGCGACGAGCAGCATCTAACCCAATCTTCCGAAAGAACCGTTTGATCTTAGTTTTTAGTTCCAACCACGAGACAAGCGTAGGAGGCACATTACGAAGGTGTTTGTCGACGAACTGAGCGAACGCACCCTGGTATTACTCTTCGTCGAGCAGAGAAACACTCAGGAACCACTTGCGATGGACTGCAGAGCCTGCGGATGATGCTGAAAATGGAGGATTCCGTGACCACATGATGGCACTGTGGTCGGAGAATGAGCATGGAATTACCTCCATTTTGCCCGGCGTACCAACAAAAGCATTGTCGACGAGAAAAAGGTCTAATCTTGATGTAGTGGGCCCTTGATGGAAAGTAGCCCCAATGTGATTACTCTGTGGATTTTGTGTCCATAGGTCGAACAATGCATTTTGCTGGCACAGCGATACACATGACCAGACGAGAAGATGCTGTTGTCGTCTGGATGGCAGTTCAAATCTCCAGCAATCACCACATGCAACGATGAACACAAAAAGTTCTTTAAGTCTGTGAAAAACGTTGGTTTCTCTGCTGCTCTACACGGAGCATATACATTAAGCAATCGGAAATTGACACCAGATGTTGAAATGTCCAAAGAAATTACCCTGCACTCGCAGTCATATACACAATTCGACACCAGAATGGAGGAGTTGAAGATAATGGAGGCACCCCCTTTCCCATTTGGCGACGAAGAGTTGATGAAGAATTGTCCGTTGGTATATTGACTGCGAAGGCCCGGAAGATCGTAGCACTGTTGTGAAGTGGCGAGCTTTACTTCTTGAAGTAATAAGATGTCCGGCCTGTACAGGGCAATGAACGATGACAACACCGATTGCTTAAAAGAGGAACCCAGAGAACGCACGTTCAGGGAGATGACCTTCATTGAGGATTTTTAATGGCGCACCTGCTGATCTGTATCCAGTTGAGACTTGGGCTTCCCAGATGATACGGGAGGCTCCGTCGATCTTCTCATCAGAGATCGCAGACGACCTGATGAAGAAGAAGGGCTGCACTGGTGACTCGCGCGGCTGTCTCTCTCGGATGAAGAAGTTGCATGTCTCTCGTCCCTGTTGCCACGATCCCGCCTGGACTTTTTCTTGCGGAGACTCCTCGTCCTCACAAGAAGATCCTGCTGTTTCTGCGCTGATGGAAGCGAGGTCCCAGCAGAAGATGTCATCCTGGAAGGTGACGACGTATGCGTAGACTGCGCAGGCTGTGAAGATGTTGACAGCACTGGTGGAGGAAGAGGTGGAAATTCCTCCACTGAGAAGGCAGAATCTGCTCCTACGTCGTCCACACAACAAGCTTCGTCTTCACCCATCGACACATCCAGAGATGACTGAGGGAGATGCGTTATCTCTGGGAGCTTGAAAGGAGACGATGATGACCTCTCCCTCCTAGGCTCCGAAGATGTAGGTGGAGTCGACGATGATCGAGATGGTGGCGGCATCATCTCCTTCTGCACCTCCGGAAGAGTCGAAAGAGCCGTTGTAGACTGGCTCTTTTGCAAGGTGGATGACGGCGACGAAGCTTTGGTTCCATTGTAGACTTGGCCGGTGATGACATCAGGGGTTGTTGCTGGGATGACATTCTTGAAGGCGACAATGGAAGATCTGCTGGTGCTGCAAACAACCTCTCATGGCACTGGTGAAACTTGTTTACAAGGCGATTGCAAGCATCGCAATGCTTTAGAAGAGGGCAGTCTTTCCGGACGTGAGACGTTTTCTTGCAGTACCAGCAGCACTGCCTTTGACCCTTGTAAGATACACGAACTTTGTTGCCGTGCATTACAAGGTTTTCAGGAATGTCCCTCTGAAGGTTCATCTCGACTACGAGGTCACCAGTCCTCTGCAGAGGAGAGTCCAGGTGCGTTGGATACCCGACTTTTTTGACCTGACCGTAGTCTTACATGTAGCGCTTCAGGTAATCTTCCACCATCAGCGGCGAAGCACCCCGGATAAAGATGGGCAGATATCCGGGCTCAGCGTAGACCAGGCGGACGGTGGTTTGTCCGACCTTAACAAAGTCCGCACACACGATGCGGTCTGCTATGTTTCGCTGTCGGCAAAGCATCCTCCACTCGGTTGGAGAAAGTCTTTGCACGACAGAAACAGCAGGATCGCCCGAAGGCAACACAGGCGGAATGTCCGTCTTGGCATAAAGGGCTTTCATAAACATACTGACGGCTAATGGACCGTCGGTAATCATAAGCACCATGTTCTCCATGGTGAAAGAAAAGTTCGGGGGGGGGGGTGAAACCTCCCCCGGGGATGCCGGGGGGAGGGTCACTCAAAGTCTCAAGAGTCACTCACACACGCGTTTGTTGGTCGGTCGCTGTGTGGCACAAATACAAAGTCCAAATTACTTACACGCACAATCGAGGAAAGAGGGCTGAGGAGCTGATGTTGCCTCTCTTTAAGGTCTAGCTGGATCTGCTCAAGAATTTTATTTTTTCCACCAAGAAAATTACAAAGCTAAAGAAAAATTTAAATAACACGTGCACGTGGCACGACATCCAAGTTCTCAGAAACGAAGATAGCTAGTTGCTCTAAGAAAACGAGCGGTCGATTACAACGACATTTGAAGAATGAAAGACTAGGCGAACAACGGGAACGCGCGAGTAACCAACAATAGCGTTAAAAAGAAGTCCCCGTAAAAGAAATACAGCAAACAAAAAAATATATTTTTTAAAATAGTAATAGAAAAAAATCTTTTCTAGCTCCCAAAGTAAATCAAAAAGAATGAAATAGTTAAATTTCTTTTAACGTTAAAGAACACGTCTTATATCTATAGCATGAGGCTAAGACATCCCTTATCATTTGCTAAAGAAAGAGAATTCAAAATCAATCCTTATTTTACCAAAAAATTAAAGGAAATATCTAAACGACGAAAAAATCAAATAGTAAGTTGAGAAATCCACAGGACGAGCGATTCTCAAGATCATTAATCGATGACGAGAAATGACCCAACGGACAACGAACAAGACGAGTCCAACGAACGACGCGATGAAATACGGGCCAAAACTAGACGCTAAACTAATTGTCTCGGTGAGAAATTAAAATTCAATTATCCGTCAAACGCCAAAAAAAAAATTCGTCACGGGATAAACTTCAGAAGACGCGAGATGGCGACATTAGTGACGCAAAGTACGAGGAATCGCGGTCTCGGTCAATACATAAATGAAACCCACTAGAAGAAAAAACTTATTTAGCGCGAGGAAAAAATAGAACAAATAACTCCCCATACGAGGTATCATTAACCCAAGAACAACGCAAACAAAACGCGTCGAGTGATCCCTTTAATTCATAAAAAAAGGAGGGGGAACACAGTAACCTCCGTTATGGTAATTAATTAAGCGTCTGATCCAGAAGGCTCACGCCCGGGACGGCCGATGATTGCCCAGTTTTGATAAGGACTACACGCGGTAGAAACCAGGAATATCGGTAAAATAGGAAACTTGAAACACACAACGCCAGAAGGGCACGCTTAAGGTAACTCCACCAGAGTGGGATAGGGAATCTAACAAAAGAGATCCCGAAAATTAGTTGAAGTGAACGCTCAAAAAAAATTTTTCAATGAACGGCTGTTAAATTTTAGCCAGAAGAAGGTAACGGCACTTTACACTATACACATCTATTGATATTTAAAAAACAGCACACTAAAACAAATCAATAACTCAAATTAAATTCTTAGTAAGTAATTTAGCTATTCTAAATTACGAAATTCAGTACATGTAAGCGATTCTTATTTTTTTAATTTTAATAATTAATAACAACATTCAAATAAAATTTTGAAATTGATTAACAATTCAAGTCACAAGTACGTAATATTAGTAAAAGTCACAAGTACTAATATTATATTAGTTTTTACATTTTACGATATTCGCTATATAAGAATAAATTTTCAGCTGAATGAATTAATGAAAACTAAAACTTCATAAATTAGTTAAATAAAAAAATTAAATCGAAAAAAATCAAAAGTACATAACATTTTTCACATTTTTAACTGACTTCAAAAAAAGGAGGTTCTCTGTATGACCTGTATATATCCGTATGTATGTATGTTCGCGATTTTCTCGAAAACTACTGATCCGATTTAGATGGGGTTTTCGCTCTTCGATTGAATATTTTTCTGGGAAGATTTTTAACTATTCAAATAAGTTATGTAAAAGGGGTTTTTATTTAAAACCCTTCTTTTATCATGTTTTATTATTATAATATCTCTTCAACAATACGGCATATCTTTGTAACAATAAACACAACGCGATTTTCTCAAACACTATTGATCCGATTTGGATAGGGTTTTCGCTATTCGACTGAATACTTGTTCTGACCCATGAAGTCGGTTCATTTTATTGTTAAAAAGTTCTTGTTTCTCATTATATTTATAATAATTTGTGTGTGTGTGTGTGTGTGTATGTGTGTGTGTGTGCGTGTGTGTGTATAATTGTGTATAATTAATTTTTTTTAGTTTTAAAATAAAGTGGTTGTGCCCCCAAAAATGGTCTGCCGATGTAATAGAGCAATGAGGGAGGTAAAAAAAATAGAGCAATGTAAATGTGCTCTTGTGTTAGGCTTTACCTGTCAAATTGACAGTAGTGACTATGTCCCATTATAATAGGACATGTTGTGTTAGTATCGCTCTCATGTTGACAGTGAATTTTTTTACTATTCGCAATACTGTTAATTATCGCAGTCCTGCCAATTATCACAAGCCAACACAATCCTGGGATTTTTTAAAAATGGAATAGAACTTGCAGTTTCCAGTATTGCAGTAATCATCATACGCCGGGCTTTCAAATAAAATCAAAAGCTATAACATTATTTATTGGATGCTCGAATCGGTGCAGTAATTTTTGTCTGACGCGAACTGTGGTAATCCATTAGGAAAAACTTTAGCTAAGAAAGAAACCCAAGCTGTCTGTTTTCAAATCTTTGTCCCCATTCCCTTCTATGGGTAATAACCGAAATAACGTCAAAATGACGTTCTGAGAGGTAGGACAGATGTTCTCTACTAGATAGTGTTTAGCATCACAATAAGGCAGTCTTTAGCTGCTGAACGGCTACTTCTCCGCATTGAGAGGCTTTAGCTACATTTGTTTTCCAAGTCGGTGGTGGTGGGGGGGGAGGTTAAAATATGAACTTGGTCGTAAGCCCATAAGAAAAAAAAATCATAGGTCAGGTGACCGTGGAGGCTGCGGAAGAAGTGAAGAAGTATGTCTCATAAGAGACCGAGGGGTCGACTAGAACTATGTGGCTAGATTACATTGATCATCAGGATTTGAGTCGCTTGGGTATAACCATTGAGGACATCAACTTGACGGCGGAAAATCTCGTGCGCTGCCCCGCGACCGCGAAAAAGCAGATTTGAAAATTAAGTAAACATTTTTATTTATTATTGGCAGTCCTATCAATTATCACAGTCTTTTCACAGGCGAAATTTACACTTAAAAACGAATTTACAGATTCGCCTGTTATGGCACCGTCGTATGACGGGCTTTAACACTAGTTATAGATAAAACAATTACTTTGTGAAATCTTTGTTGAAACGTCGGACGTTTGTCCAACGAAAGTTCAGTCGTCGTGTGCGGAATGACTTTACAAAAGGATGCGAAGAATTCGCTGTCATCAGAATGCCAGAGAGAGGCTCGGGAAGTTGGAGTAGCTATCAGCAACATGCAATAAAATTAAAATGAATTTTAATACACATGAACGCAAGGTAGTTAAAATCTCGGTATCACCAGAAGTCAAGCATTATTATAGTTTCCTATACCGCTAACACTTTCAATATCATAGTACATTAATTATTACTGGAAAGTTACTCGTTAACAACGGAAAATGAAGCGCAGTCACGTGAACGCTGCGGGGTCGAGCACCTTCCCAAGCCGGGCAAACCGCGGAAGCTGGCGCCAGTTCGCTCTTCTCCTCGGTCGGCGTTTCCTCAAGCCTGGGTTCCTCCGGATGAGGCTCCGTATATGTCTCTGTATCGCTCGCCGTCGCCTTCTCTCCCTCGTTTGCTCGTCTCGGTTCCATTATTCCATATTTTGTAGCTTCCTTTCTTTTCTTACACCAAATCCGAAAGTCACACTTGCTTCGCTCTCGATAACTCTTTCTCTCGATCAACTCTTCAATACCCGTCGTGCTGTAATTTCTACTATCATCCCTTCGGGTTTCATCTCTCTTATTTCTCATCGAGCATTTCTCGACCGTCCTCTTCGGAAACCAAATTCGCTCTCCCTGTTTTTTCTATTCTTTCTTCCTCTCTATTCTCTTCACTATCTTCACTTCGTCTTGGATTCACCTGTCTTCTCCTATTCCCGGCAGGGGTGCTTTTTCTACAAAGCGCTTTTGCTCTCTTCTTTTTCTACTTTCTTTCTTCTTTACTTCTTTGCTCCCGTTTCGATTGATTCTTGATCGAAGCTCGCCCTTATTTACTGACACTAACGCATTATTCAGCCAGAGCCTCATACCAGTGCTTGTCGTCATCCAAGTATCGCTCTCAGCAAGCATCACGTTAAGTGAGATATTCAACCCCATTAACCGTTCGTAGAAACGCACCCGTGTAAAAGCAAAGCGCAAATAGAAACATTCGGCATTGTTTGGATGAGCTGAGAACACTCTTCGAATATCGTGTTCTTTAAATATGTCGGGCTCCCCTTTTTTGCAGCTCTGCCACGCCTTCTGCAATAGAAGATATTTTACTACTTGTCGTACGTATAGCATGACGGAATTTCATCATCCAACATAATTCTCGTAATTTGACAAAAACGAAATTATGCCAACAAAGTTGTTTGTCTGGGGTTTTCTAACCGACCTGTAAATATATTTGTTATCCTTCTGCAAAGTGAACATCGAGATGAGATCACAGGCGGGTGTCTTTCGTGAATAAGGGAATCTCAAAATTCAACATACAGCCTCTGAAGAGCTTATGCATCGGGCCCACTGAAACGGTTTGACTTCATCATGTTCAATTTCAACGCAGAAATGTTGTAGATAATATCGGCGAATAGGGTACGACCGATCTATTGTCCAAAACAATTTCTTATTGGTGCTGTAAACCCAGCTGGCTCAGGTGAGCGTCGGGGATAAGACGGGATATCCATCTTCACACATTATCGTTTGCTCTCCCAGTACTCTTGGATATCTTTTAGAACACAGATAGTCCTAGATAGCCGTCCATCTTATCCATGGCAATAAAGAAAGAAGTATTGTAGAACGTCGTAAGATCGATGTGTCTCATAAATGCGTTGAAGACAATCGTCTCATGTGCGCAATACTATATGATTTGTAGCATTTCTGAACAACCAAAACAGCTGCATCTTCATTTGTGACAGGAACATTGTACCTGCTACTATGTCCAGCAACGGGTCGTTTATCTGCACTAATGACAAACTTATAATCATTATTTTTGCCCTTGCAAAATGGACTCTTGTGCAGATTTAAAACTATGAATATATGGATTCACTTGATGCAGCAGAGCAATCACATAATTATTAAGTTGTGGGAAGTTTTGATTTTTAATATTTGCATGTGCTTCATAATTACAAACAAAATAAATCTTAATAAACTTAAGTTCATTTTCAGGCAGCAAAGCATCAATAAGTGGTAATCCTGGGCTTGAACCTTAAAGGTAGGCATGAATGGTCCTTCCGTTATTTGTTTTGTGCCAAAAGACGTCATTTGAAACGCATTATTATATGTACGGACTTTATCCAAAAAGTGCTTTGATTGTGGATGATCACCATTCAGAAGAGATTTTAGTTCTCAGAGAAGTTCTGAAAAATTTCAATATGCACTTTTCCACTCGAGGAAGAATTAAAGACTTTGCTTTTTGCTATTTCAGACCCTTACAAAATGTACAATTTACAACCATTCCACCAATTGAAGCAAAATGTGGCTTATAATTAATCATAATATTTTATGTAAATGAACTTTTTTTCTTTATCAACCCAAAGAAGTTCAGCTTTCCCCGCAACTACATTAACGTTCCATTTAACGGGTGTCGAAAACGATTAGCGGCTAGGCGAGCTTGACGCTGTTCTTCTGTCTCTGCCTGCCGTATTCCATCTACTCTCTCCCTTTCAATCACTATAAAATCTTCACGATCTTGACGGGTGCGTTCATATTTCTCCCTAGCTAATTCTAAAAGTCGGTGTTGGTTATCACTTTCAAAAACTCTGGCAAAATTGAGACGATCTCGATCATTTTTTAAGCGCTCTTGACGCTGCTAAACGTTTCTTAGGACGGAGATAATGAATGGAGCTCACGATGAGCGCTCAGTCACGCTACCTGTTGGTCACTGATTTCGAGACACCATGAAGCAGCTGTGCGAACCCGCTGCGAACTTAGGCGACATTTTCTTTGAGTGATGTTTCTTGAGGAGCTAGATAATTCATAACGCTCTAGATCCTAGCTTTTGTAAGGAGTTTCCAAAGAGCGAGGAGTTTCCAAAAAAGCATGACGTTCTTCAGTCTCACGAACTTCACTGGTTTCCTGAGATCGCAAAGCCCTCTGACTTTTAGCCGTTCTAGTGTACTGAGAAAGACTCGACCGTTTCCTAGGTATTTATATTCGTAAACAAAACCAATTCAAAATGTAATAAGTATGCGCCCAATCATAAAGCAAAATCAGCAATTCTGTATATTCTAGCCAGGTAAATTCAACTTTACTTTGCATTCCTAAAGATTCGTAATCGTCTATCTATATCTGATGTAGTATCTATCTATGTAAGCTAACCTAAACATCCGCAAACACTATGTAAACCACTTTCAAAAATAACAGCGATATCTATTAGTTTCTTGGTGTACTAAGCCGTGATGATCACTAAACATCCGAAAACTATTGTGAGCGCCTTTTAAAAATCAACTAATGAAGCACTATCTTTTGACTTTTCTACGTACTGTACTAAGCTGAGCCAACCCCATCTCTACTCAATGTGTGTCGAGCGATAGCCTACAATATAAAGGAAACCCTGTACAATCAACACCTCCTGGAAAGAAAGCCAAACACCTGGAAAGTCATACATTGGGTAACATGCTAAAAAAGGGCGGAAAAATTCGTCTTTGATAAAAATTAAAAACATGTTAGACAAAGATTTTGCTGCAATTTATATTTCTATTGTTACTATTGATAATTTTGAGATAGCGTCAACAAAGGAAAAACAAGAGAAGGCAAATGATTGTTACGTCGGGTTAATAAAGAACATTGTTGGCAGCTCGAGTAGAAGAGTGAAGGGCAGTTAATAAAGTAGTGTCTAGTGATAGCTCTTTTCCGTCACAGCTCTATGCTCTTTTTATGAGGAGAAGCCCGAACCAGGGGAATAATGGCCACACAAAGACAACAACGAAGCACTTTTGTGAGAGCATAGATTACACTGGCACTGTTTTGTATTTTTTTTTTTTTTTTTTTTGCACGGAGTGAATTTTTTTTTAACGACTATTCAATTGATATATACCCCAACCTATTTGGTTACAGGGGGCAGTTGGTTTCTCCCCGGCCGGTTACAGGTTTCGCGACAATTCAATTAGCACTGGACATTCAATTTCTCAAATGTCTTTAGAGCGCGAGAGCGCGTGGTGGCTTCCCCAGATTCGGGCTTCTCCTCATAGAAAGAGAATAGAGTTGTGACGGAAAAGCACTATAACTAGACGCTCCTGTTAATAAGCGATTTTGGAGACTGCAGTCGCTATGTTTTTAGTTCTCCAGAGGATACCAAGATGTTCACCCAATGAGGGAGGGAAGGCGTTCCTTGGTTAGGAGAAGTTTATAAGACTACCATGAGATGTTTCTTCACGCACCATGTATTGTAGAATAGCCTGCAAGAGAGACGAAAACTTAGGACATTGATTAAAAAAAAAGATGGCGAGCGCACGTTCGAAGTCGAATTATGTACACAGAGATACACGATTTCACCTGACAAATCTGGAAATGGTGACAATTTGGACCAGTATTATTTAGTAAAGAATAGTTTCTGTTATGGTTTTTTCCTTTTTCTTTTCTCGGTGACAGATATGGACCGACAACTTGGCGTATCCCGTCGTGAACACTGAACCCCCTGTTGTGTTTTTTTTTTGGGGAAAGCGTGTGCGTAGAAGGTACTTTGCCTGTATGGTTATCCCCCCCCCCCCTTTACTTACCTTCCTCCCCCCGTCGTGCA
>JAHWFO010101277.1:36760-81986 GCA_023313115.1 Rhysida immarginata | reverse complement strand
CTCGGTGACAGATTATGGACCGACAACTTGGCGTATCCCGTCGTGAAATCTGAAGTCCCTGTTGTGTTTTATTGGCGAAAGCGTGTGCGTAGAAGGTATTTTGCCTGTATGGTTATCCCCCTCCCCCCGTCGTGCAAGTTACGCCCATTGAAGACTCCAAGCTTTTTTGTTTCAGATACCGACAGGATTTGCGAAGCAGTGAGGAGACGCTGGACCTTGAATGAACCAATTACATTGTAGCTAACCCAGATTGGAAAAGACACTAAATTAGACTATTCCAAAAATTAAGCTTATCGTTTAAATTGGGGTGATTCAGGATAATAGGGAGTGGCCCGAAATGAATGAATAAGCCACGGAAGAAAATAGCCATTTAATTGATTGAGAGTGATAAAGAGAAGAGAAGTTAACTCAATTAGTAATTGTTCGGGAAATATTAGATTAGCCACTTTAAAACCATTACCAAACATTATTTTTTGTCACATTTTTATTTATTTTCGGAGGAGACGGACGAAAATTCAGTTGACTTTCCTTAAGTTTTCTTAAATGAGAAATACAAATTTTTATTGATTGTACCTAAGAATTCCATGAAATAATAATTGCGAAATGTAAAAAAAAATAAATAAAAACTTTGAATAGAATAGTAAAAAAGACATCACAAAATAATAAGGGGAATAAATGATACAAGGCCTTTCGGTTATTTTATTTACAAAGACCTCCTTCAGGTATAAAACTTTTTTTGAAAGTATAACTGAATTCTTCTCTCAGTAAAAGATAAGAATATAAGTTTAAATACATACATTGTTGAGAGGTATTATTACATCAATTGATTGTTTACATCTTTAGTTTGATCTTTTTAAATTGTTATAATCAAAGAATTTTTGTTATATCTGATTAAAGGTATATTTACATATTTTTATAATCAATTATAAATAACAATATACAAAAATTCTTCGGTTATAACAATTTAAAATGATCAAACTAAAGTTGTAAACAATCAATTGATGTAATAACACCTCTAAACAATGTATCTATTTAAACTTATTTTCTTATCTTTTACTGAGAGAAGAATACAGTTATACTTTCAAAAAAAATTTTTATACCTGAAGAAGGTATTTGTAAATAAAAATGACCGAAAGGCCTCGTATCATTTATTCCCTTTATTATTTTGTGATGTCTTTTTTACTATTCTCTTCCCTTTATTCTTCTAGATTTGCACCGACATGCACCCACATAGGTGGATTTACACTTTCGTGCACACTTTTGGTAAACGTTCATGATTTTCACTAAAAGTCACCCAAATAGGTGGATTTACAGTTTCGTGCACACTTTTTGCACATAACTTATTTTCTTTCTTTAAAAAGTTTGAATCTTTGATCCAAAAGAAGAAACCCTCGGAAATTTGTAAATAAAAAAATTTTTCTAGACAGAATAATTAAACTCCTATCTTATCCGAGCTGTGGTTTTGTTTTTTCTTTTTCTTTAACATATAGTAAATTACATTACTTAATAGTATAGATAAGAATGGGAGTGTTTTTGTAAAAAGGTGTCTGATGGATTAAATCACCTAGAGGAATTAAGGTGTTACAATTGTTACATTATCAGTCGACCAAATATTGCGCTTATTATTGGTTGAAATAAGTTTCACAATGGTCGAAATATCATGACGTAACAATGTATGACCTGTCAGTTGTTTGGCTTTCATTCTACGAGTTGTTAGTACAGTAGTGCCGCAAATGGTGATCCAAATGCAAAAATGTGCAGAGTTAACTTGCAACTCCGCTTCTAGTTAAAAAAGAGCCACCGAGTTGCTTCCTTTAAATTAGAAAAATGATTTATGACATTATTAAGATTTGGACAGGTAACATAATTATGTTGAAATAAATTAAATGATAACAGAGGTGCGCTAGGTAGATTTAATTTATTGAAAATTATTTTTGAAGTTCATATAGTTGAAGCTCTCTATAGTGGATAATAATATAACGAATTTTTCCCCTATACCGAATTTTTACTTTAGTCTCAACCTAGATAAGCATGTAAATCTTGAGTATTAACCATATTTCTGTATAGCAAATTTTTCGTATAACAAATTTTTTGAGGAATGGCCAATTGTTCGGGAAAACTCAGATTTTTTATGTAAAAATAGACATATTTAAAGTTTCTATTTTTTCAAATCTTTAAGTTTTTTTTTACTGTTTTACACACAGTGATTTTGAGTATATATTGTTTTCATAACCGTTAATTAAAACATCTCCACGTGATTATCACTGTCTGCAGCTAGTTGTCCCTCGCGAATAATTTTCGTGATCACGAGGATGTGTGCCTCACTATGGCTGATGTTCTTTCCGTGATTACTGTTTTTTTTTTTTTATTTCAGACTGACGACTTCCAGCTTCTGGCTTGACCAGTCGTCCCTCCTTCTGGTCCTCCATGTCCTTCCTAGCCTGCAGCATGGTATTTAACTTCCATTTTTCATTTTCATTCCAATGCTCTGCGAATTACTCCTACCCTGCCGTTCGATGTTTAGTTTCTTATTGAATTATATTAATTAAGTTGAATAGTACTGCTTTAATTAAAATGTGATAAAATTAAAAATAAATAATAACAAAAAAACAATAAAAAAGTCACCAGAGTAAACATTTAAGTACGAAATATAAAGAAATACAGAACTTGTGAAGAAGCTTAGATGAAACACAGAAGAAACATAGAAGAGGCGAAGATCCAGCGAAGAAACGTTACCACTATATTAACCAAAATCATAATCCGGATTGGAACAAAATCAAAATTATTAGTAAAGAAATAAATTATAAAAAAGACTAATAAAAGAAACCATCAACATTATTTCGAATGAAAAAAATTTAGCCAAACCATCAATAGAAATTAATAATAAATGGAAATTATTACTAAAAATATAATATCAACTTCCCTTACACTCAACAATCCTGATCACAACAATCAAAATAATCATAAATCACACATTGTTTTATTTTTTTGTTATTATTTTCCATTCATTCAAAAAACTTAAAAACTGCTGATGGGAAAAAAATCCATAAAAGTGTATTAACGAGCCACGTTCATTCTTAAGTTTCGGGGTTTCTTTTAAAGGATCACCTCTTAAATTCTACTAATTTTGCTTCCCCCTCTGAATATACGGTAGCAGAGCGTGGTTTCTTTCTTTTATTTTATTACAATATGGAGGAATCATATTTTGAAGAGGTTCGTTCCAAGAAAAGAACTCTCTCCCTACAGAAGCATCAGCCTGCTCACCCATGCGCCTTGATTGGCCAAGAGTACGGCATTAGCTCTTGAGTATGGTGAGTGAGGATATTGTCATCATGCTTCAAGATGACAATCCCTATACATTGTGGGAAGCAATTAAGCGTCGATATGGAAGGCTGGATTCAGTGACACAGGCTGAAATAATGCGGCGTCTCTCAGCCTTGCGTTTCTTAGACGCTGACGATCCGAATGCCTATGTAGTAAAAGCGCTAACAGCAAGGTACTGCACTTCCTACTCAAACGAAAACTTCTACCGAACTCAACAAGAAGAAACAAACTCTACAGAGAAACCCTATAACAATGCAATAAACAGCGGTTGACACTGCTTTCTCAGAAAACAATGTCAGCTTCCAAAAACAAGAACTCTACAAAATCCTGCTCAGGCTAGAACCGTGTCCCTGGTTCTGGATGATAAAGTTTTGATTGACTCTATGGTCCCAGGTCTCCCCTCAACTCAACTCCGTTAAGATTCGCGGTCCAATCAAACCATCAATGTCAATTGAAACCTTCCTGAGTCAACTAAATGTGGTTTTTAAGGACCACACTACACTAAATTCCTCAATAGGTGTAGCCTCGTGTGCCACCACTGTTTCTTCCCTCCGTCCACACCCAGATGCCCGTCGAACAAATGACGTAACATGCCATAATTGTGGAGGTCGAGGACACGTAAAAACGGTTTGTCCGTCTAAAGTTTATCCCACTAGTGCAGGTCCAGCTACTTTACGCACCGCCATATCTTCTGGTTCACAGGATCCTGCATCAACAAAGCGCATGCCTCGTGTATCAGCTTCACGTCCTAAGCGTAAGCCGCACAAATCCTGTAGGACAAAGCAAGAAACCTGCAACCAACTGTGTTGGTGTTCCAAACAAGGATTGGATAGTTGACACGGGCAGCTCGTTTCACGTAATTACAGAAAAGCAGTTCTTTGATTCTTTTCAAAGCTGTCATAAGTGGATACATACTGCAGACACTAAAAAAACGATTGCTGCCATCGGCACTGGGCGTGTTATTGAATTCAGGAGCAGTTTTAAAACTCCATGACGCGCTTTATGCCCCAAACGCGCGCCTTAATCTTGTCTCTATGAGTCAATTATCAAAGCAGGGTTACAGTCATCTTTTCGGCCCAGCTGGTTATTCCATTACTTCACCCAAGGGCACGATCATCGCTAAGCAGGAGGGCGTGGAGGACCTCTTGTTCCTTCCCGTGGTCTCAAATATCCATTCAGTTTCCCGAACGGACCCCCCCCCCCCCAATACTTTCAATGGCTGTCACTTACAGTGATATTCACAATGCTTTGGGCCATCTATCGTAAAAAAAAACTCACCGCAGCCGTGAAACACCATAGCATGCGCTGTCTTAAAGTTTTGCCGCCATTAATTGATAACCAACCATGTGGTGCATGCCTTCAGACACGATTATGAAACGCCCTCCATAACATTGTACAAAGTCAACGGTCAACATGTCCTTTACAGCTACTTCACGTGGATACAGTGGGACTAATGCCTACCACTTCTATCCAAAGAAACAAATTCCTGTTAGTAGCCGTCGATGACTTCTCACGAAAAACTTTCGTTTGTGCTACTCCGACAAAAAGTGAAGTGCTAAAAGCGTTAGCAGACTTAATATTAAAGCTACAACGCTCTACAACGCTCTCTAATATTAAAGCGTCAGTGAGTCTATGTTGTAGTAATAAATTGTTTATATATTTTGATTTCATTTTGTACAAATATGATTTTTTTTATTTTAAAAATAAAATGGGGCCAGGTTTGTGTACGAAGTGGAAATGACATGTCCTGAGCGAATATATAAGACTAGCTAATATGTTCGAAAGAGACAAATTTTATTCAGTGTTACGTCTGTTATTAATACCATTACGGTACTAAAGGAAATTTCCAATTCCAAGATACGGCGTATAAATTGTCAATCAACTCGCAAGGATATGCCATGAACGAATATAAAAAAGTGAATAATACGTTGGATGATGGACGATTTAGATCAGGGTAACCTGTGCTAATGATACCATTATGGTAATATTTTGAAATTTTCAATGTAAACTTGTGGCAAGTGATATATTAAACAACTTGTAACGATATGCACTGAACGAATATATAAGTTTTTAATATTACCATATGCGGTACGTTGTAGTATCTTTAATTGTTCTCGCCAGTGAAGTTATCTCTAATTGTGTCCATTTTAATAGAAAGCTAAAACAATCAAGTTATTTCATCAACTGTTGCCTTATTTTATTTACTTTATAGGTTTTATTGATATTTTTGAAATAGTGTATCTTTTACAGTTGTTTGTAACTAGCTTATACCCTTGTTTTTTGTTTTATTTACCTTTGATAGCTTATTATTTGTCTTACATCTCTTTTTTTATTCTTTACATGATACAGTTTTATATGTCATTATTCCCAGGAAATGTAAACATTAAACATAATACTAATTTAATTTAATTTTTTTATTTTATTTATGGAAGGTAACTGACTACAACACGGTTTCGTATTCTCTGCATTGGGATTTAATGCTTCATCTCCTTCTTGGATATCTCGTGCGGTTCTTCCTCTTCTTCTTCTGAAGGTAATAAGTCTTCTCCCCATAGCTGCTATCCACGTTGGGTAATTTTGCATTTCTCCTCTTTTCCTCTGTACACAAATATTGAAATTATTTTCCTTCTGATCAGGTGTATCTCTCACAAATCTCATTAACAATTTATCTTTAAACTCGCCGTAACTGTCTAAAGCAGTAAATCTCCCATTCTCTCACACATAACACAATGCGTAACTCTTAGCCGTAATTTTGCAATCACAATAGTAGAGACTACTTCCCACTTTCCAGTGGAAGCGATCACCTCTTCCGCAAACCGAAAGATCTTTTCGATGTCTGTTTTCCTGTCATAAATCGGTATTTCTCGGATTAATTCTAAGTACTCATTATTTAAGTTAATTTCTAACGGCTGGTTTACTAATTCCATCTTTACTGTTAAATTTTAATTTCGGTTACTAAAACTGATTTATTTTTCTTTGCTAGGTTTCTCCACACAAAGGAAATTTCTAACTTTCCACTCCAATGTCAAGGATAGAGATAACGTAGCTCACAAACACATTGTCAATAAAACTTAATTCTAAATACAATTTTAAAACCCTTAATCGTCAATAGAATTTTACTACCAATAATTACTAAATATTAATTACTTTATTGACTCCTAACTACACCGTTGATGACAACATCAATAAAAATTGAAATTTATTACAATTTGCATATTAGTTTTAGTCTGGGACCACCCGTAATTTTTTTTAACAGAATGGTCCATTGTAACGCTGTCGTTAAATCTTAATTATTAAATCCCACGTTACACCCACAATATTAAATATTATCCTTTCGCGATTGCGCTATTGTAATGGACCCAGGACCCCAGTTTATTAATTAAATAACTTAGAATGATTAATTTGGAATAGGTTTTAGAAATTAAGTCGAAGCCCAAACGTACTTTCTAACCGTGTTTCTCGGATAGGAAACAAATCCAAAGATAATTCGACCCAGTAGGAGATTGCACGAGGATTTTATGCCCAAGATAATTGACAATTTGGAACTCCGAAAGTAAAGTTCAGACAAGAATACAGGGACAAACGCTTATGAAAACCATTACAGTAATGAAGAATTTAACAGTTACAATTTAATATAATGTTAAATCTTTTAGAACAACATCCTATTTAAATAAAAGGCAAATCAAAACTTGACTAGAATTCAAATAAAAGAAAATTACTCAATTTACGTGTACAATTAGATTTAAACATTACTCAAGGTTTCTAAGTTTTTTTCACCAGTTTAACTTTCAGTTACATTAAGTACTCTGTCCAACGAAAGCTGAAAAATTAACAATTGAAATTAGAAGTATAACTGGACACGCGTACTCTAACTTTCGTTGGATAGATTATAATCACCAAGAATGTTAACGTCTTAAGATAGTTAAATTTAATATTAAAAATGATTATTGTTGACCAAAATGATATGACAAATGAAAGAGTGAGTGCGCCGTTACCCAATCTTCAACTTCTGCTCCATCATTGCGATGAGTGGCAGGGAAGGTTGTCCTCATCTTTGGGCTCCGCGATTGTATACATTCTAAACTAAGTCTCTCCGAAACAAATTTATAAAAATACGACTCATTATAAAGGTTTTATTGGAACTCATGAAGAATTAACTGATAATATAATTTCTAAGAATTTTAGTGAAAAGATTTCACTTTAAGACTATCACGACCATGATCTATAGAAGTAAAGATACTTTACTTCCATAGACCCTGATCACGACTGTTTCATTTTTCTCTTCTCAAGCGCGCTCGTTCGTCTTTGTTCACCGACAGTTATTGATGGGGATAATCGATTACAACTGATCGAAACAAGCGAGTGATCGATAGTTTCATAGAAATATAATCGATACTCAACTATCGAACGCCACTGAAGTGCAGAGCCAACTAAATATACGGGCCCCGGCGCTGATTAGTTAATATAGCCCACATATAACGGGGGTTGGTTTTGTAGGAAAAAGATTGAAGCAGCATCCATATGTGTGTTCAATCATCCATGTCTACATGGATTTAGTATTCCAATTTTAATAAATTTTTTCTTCTCCTGAAGTGTTGTTGTATGTTCCATTAATCTTTTTCGGAACTTAACTGAGATGAGAGTCGTATATACAGTGTTGATCGGAAATATCGAAAATTTAATGGTTGGTTGATTGCTCGTATTAAATACGTTCAGAACTTCATTCATTGATTAAACACTGTAAAGTTCATTAAACAATAAAGCTCATTCCATTTTTATAGCCATATTCCAAATTGTTTACTTAATGGTTACAAAAAAACTTGAATAAAATTGCTGAGTTGCCAATTTTATTCTTAAGGAGAGTGTTACTCACGAGCTTTCAGCCTCGCGTACAATAAAATTATATCTAATACAGAGTGAGTAGCGGCCGTGTTGGGCAAGATAAAAGAAAAACAATATCTAGATTAAGATAAAGATGAGAATTAAATATTTATCTAGATAAGATAATAGATAATATAATTTAACATGATCTAGATAAAGATAAAAGATAAAAACAAATTATCTAGCAAATTAAGATAAAATTTAGCCTTTATTTAGCCATCTTTTCAAACTATCGATATATCATGATAAATATCAGAGTTTTTGCGATAACAGGCTGTTTGCGCCATGCTCTATTTCGATATGTTAGCTGCTCATTACATTTATATTGTGGAAATCTATTGTTAATGTCGCACACGAAAAAAGGTTGTAGCGCAGAGAGGCTACTCAGTACGTTTACGCTTAGGACTGTGGGTACAGGAAAAGGCATTGCCTTGCTTTCGAGTTTCGATCTCTTCCACTAAAAAACTCAGAAATCACAATGTTGGTTTCGTGCCTGGTGAAACGAAATCTTTTCTTTGTTCCCACTCATGGTTATTTATTTATTATACATATATATACTGTATAGCAGAGTGCTTATGATATCGAAACTCAAAGCAATGTGCTAGGAATCCTCTCAAGCCCGTGTACATATGAACCCCAAAAGCGGCTCACGTGAAAAGCCGCGTGTAAGAGAATCCCCGGCGTTTATTAGAGACCGGCGTTTATTTAGCAATTTAATTTTGAAACCCGGCGTTTATTAGAGACCGGCGACAATTGGAGACTAGGCATCTATTAGAAGATATACGGTAATTTCTTAATTTGTTTTAACGCTTCAAGAAGTGATTTGGAGCTGGAGGAGTGAGTTTTGAAGCAGCGAAAACACAATGGCTGCTGACAGGAGCAGCAGGGGAGCAGAAGACTAGTGATGTCACTAACAGGTTAACTCTGATTGGCTCAGTTATTTCTGTATCAATAGTAAATTTGATAGACTTACGCCTCTCGTTAAGCATCTATCGATATCGGACAGCCAAACGTAACAGAAAACAGCATAGCGCAAACAGCCTATTATCAGTTGTCCAAGTGATATGATAACAAAATGCGATATTTTAGAAAATATCACCCATCGCTACTGGGTACCTTTAAGAGGTATTTTCTGAGATATAGTCGACTCCGCTTATAAGAGCCCAGTCAGGGAAATTGAAAAAAGGCTCATATAAGTGGAATCACAGAAGACAAGACAGTTATTTTGGGGAAAAGAAAAGTGGCTCTTATAAGCACTTATCTCTTTTATGCGGAACTCAAAGAATTTCTCAACAGGTCACATGATTACTTGTAAAATTCAGTGACTTTGTGTAAAAAGAAAGAGCCACGAGCCCATGACAAGTCGTGAAGTTGAATGCATGTCTCCTCTATTTAAGGTCAACCAGATCCTTACAATTTTACAAAAGTTGTTTCAGTAAATTTTTTAAAACCTTTATAAAATTTATAAAAATTTTTGAAATAGATAAGATAAACTATGGTTAGATAAAGATAAAGATAAAAGATGACATAATTGAAAGTTTATCTAGATAAGATAAAAGATAAAAACTTTTCATCTAAGATAATTATCTAGATAAATTTATCTAGATAGGTCCCAACACTGCTCGCGTACAATAAAATTATATCTAATACAGAGTGAGTAGCGGCAAGGAAAAGTTAGGACATTTTTGATAAATGGGAAAAGTCAGGGAATTTTACCAAAATGATTCTTCTCCTAAATGCCAAATTGATTTGTAAGAATAGAAATTTTTTTCCAATTGTAATGAACGATATCTTAAAATTACCAGTTTGTTTACCCTATTTCTTCTGGTTCCCCGTCAGTAGAAAGGCGGATTCCCTTTAGTCTTTCTATCCCATTAATCGATACTTTCGAAAAAGTAATCGCGAGTAGTCGATTACTAAAAAAACTTGGTGTCGCCCATTACTACCGATAGAAGAACTAACTGAAAATCGACAATATACTTCAAATTCGTTAACTGCTGCTTAAAGCCGAATTTTTTGATCATGATGACTGGTTAAAAATATCAGAAGGTGCTCAGTAGTTGAAAGACGTAATACAAGGCTCACAGTCCGAGCTGGAGAAAACGGGGTGGGGGTCTCCTCGTGACAGAGCTCGTCTGTAATACAATTCCACTGAAAAACAATATGTTTGTCCCGCGACAGAAAGGTTGGAAATAGTTTCAACTAACATGGTTCAAATTAATAACCAATCTTATAATAAAATTTATAAAATTTGTGTGGTGAATGATGATGATTAAAGATGTATAAAGTTGAAATCTTCCTAGCTCTGGTTGTTGAAATGAGGGATTAATGCGAGTTTAATGCAGATTTATTTGGAAATTACTTCTAAAATGAAATTTTTCGACTTCACGGGAGCGCAGAAATCAGGCAGAAAAGATGACAGAACGCCGCACTGCAAGCAATTTCCCAACTAATTCGAACCGTGTACGCAGTTAAAGTAGAAAGTTTGCGTCAGCAGCGCCGCCAACCTAGTACATCTGCTTCCAAAAACGGCAGATAATTGGTGATAAACGCAAACGCTTCGCGTTTCACGAAAAAAGCGGCACAGCAAGCATCTGCAATCCGATGTTGGTACGTAGCCAAAGAGAAAGAGAAGGACAGGTCATGGCAAACGCCTCCTGAAGATAAGGCTTGAGCGCGTAAACGTCATATATTGTTAAATCATCATGTAAAGACAAAATTTAGGGCTTATCATTGGTGAGAAATGCTATTAAACATGTCTTCGGATGATGTCGTAACAATGTATGACGTTTCCGTGCAGAGGCTTTCTCTTTAGGAGGTGTTGCCTCGGCGCGGAAAATTCACCTGATCATAGTAGTCCGGCCAACAATACTATTTTCATTGTTTCTAACGAACGAAAAATATTGTTAAAATCCAAGATAAAAACAATGACGGTTGCTTTTTTACTCGAACTTGTATGGTGACGTGACTTTTCCGCGCCGGGGCCTGTCTAACCAACACCACCTAAAAGACAAAGCCTGGTCACTGCGTCATCAAATCTGGGCTGACAATTCAACTTACATTGTTTAAAACGGACGAAAAAGCACCTGTTGTAATCGGCGTTTATTCGTTTGTTGTAAACAATTTAAGTTGGATTGTCAGGCTTGGTTTAATGACGCAGTCCACAGGCAGTGAGAAGGCTTTGATTTTTAGGTGGTGTTGGTCCAACCACACCTCATAAAACTTAAACCTGAGCACTGAAAAATAAGATTAACAATGCCTTTTTATGATGATGTAACAATGCATGACGTTTTAGTGAGTGCTCAGGCTTTAGTCTTTGGACCAACACCTCCTATAAAGAAAGCCTGTGCACTAAAAATTCATGCATTGTTACATCATAAAAAGGCATTGTTAACCGTGCTTCTACCAATAATAAGCTCTAAATAATGACTTATTATTATCATTCTCCACTAGTTTTAGTTTGTTTTGCTACATTTAACTGTAGATATCACAGTGTTTTTAAGCAGACTGTTTAAAAATACATCCACCTGAAATTTTTATCGCTTTCTTTTTATAGATTCTACTAATCTAAAGAAGACTACGTTTATATCTAACGAATATTTTAATTACAGAAAATTTTAATTAACGAATATTTGATGTACAGTTATTGTGTCAAAAGATGCCTCCACATTATTAACTTTGATAACGATGCATTGATCTCAGAGCGTAAGAAAAAAATGATGCCTTCAGTGTTGAAACTCCTGGGTTGCATATGAATCCATTTTCCACGGTGTTCTACACTTTGTCGCAAGTGAACCGATGACCTGTCAGCGATTTTTTATGGAGCTGAAAGTAAGGGAGTCACATGGGCAGATGTTTGGGCTGCACGGAGGATGTTTGAGGACTTCCTATCAAAATGTTTCCAGCAGTTAGAGGGTCTTCTTGATCGAGGGGCACATTGATTCATTTCCAGTGCAAGTATAAAAATTTCCTAAATTTGAATTTTAGAAAGGACTGGAGGTGTTTTTTTTTAATTTTTCATGCTGGGGGTAAGGAATGGGTTACTTCTAGTATTCAGTTTTTTTCATTTTTTACATAGTTGTAGCAAAAGCATGGGATAAAATTATTTGGAAATCCATGACTAAAAAGTAAATATAAAAAATAAAAAATAATAAAAAAATAAGCATACATTTTAAAAAGTGCAATGAAAAGTTAAAAATTATTTTTAATACCTCTCATTAAAATAGGAATTCATCAAATTAAAAAATAGTGGGCCTTAATATTAAAATTTAAAATGAAAAAATTACGCTCCGACATACTTCTCCCTTTTTTTAACTTTATGAATTCCTATTTTAATGAAAGGCACGAAAAATTATTTTTTACTTTGCAATTGACTTTTTAAAGTAAAAAGGTAGGCTGATTATTTTTTTTTTAATTTTTCATTTGTTTGATCTCAATCTTTGAGCACATTCCTTCTATTTCTATGCCCGAAGGTCTCAACTTGGTCTCAATCATGGCGGCAAAACAAGTTTCTTTGATGCGTGACGTCATCATGCATACCATCTATAAGTTGGTATTATTTGTCAACATTTGACAACTCAGATAAAGCCTATGATTGCTTCTATTCTTTGTTAATTACTCGGTAACAGGTGCTTTTTATTAAAATAGTTTAGCAGAGTAAACAGATTACCTTTAATAGAAGCAAAAATGAACCATGCTGTAATTTTAAAATTCAACGAAAGATTCTTAAGCGAAAACTAAAATATATTACATTTTTGAACGAAAGAACAGATGCTGCTTGGCTTGTATATAAAAAATTTCGAAATAAAGTAAATACATGTAGTGAAATTAAACAAACCAAAGAAAATTTTTTATTTAAATTTTTTAAATACTAAGAATTTTAATATAAAAATGAGATTGGTAACTTTATATGAAATTATTCAGAAAAGTAAAAAAAATGATATGATGTACGAAGGTATAAAAGTAAGTGAGGGTTTGGAGAATCGTCAGAGAACAGTTACAAAGTCCCTTTGAGTTCTCTTGAAGCTTTGAACATTAACTCTTTTTACTGTAAAGAACTTACTGTTGCCGAAATTTTTAATCAAATACATAAAAGCGATAATAAAACTGCTAATGGTATTGATTTGATTTCAATTAAGATTTTAAAAGAGGTTGCAGATATAGTTAGTTTTCCATTAATTATAATTTTTATTATGTGTATTCAAGACAATAACTTTCCCTCTAAAAAAAAAAACAAGGCAAGCTTGTTTTTTTCCATAAAAAGCAATGTACATAGATCCTAATAATTACAGAACGACTGCCATATTATCAAATATCGCACGAGTTTTTGAAAAAATTTTAAATGCCAGGATTTGGTCTTTTTTAGAAAAATCTTGTATCATTCATAAAAATTAGTATGCTTATCAGAAAAACAAAAACTCGGGCGATTTAGGATACAGACTTTATGATTATACAGCAACCTCTTTAGATAAATACAATCCCACACTTATGGTTTCTTAAGATGTAAAAAAGGCTTTTGATACTGTTAATATTGAACTTTGGCTAAAGAAATTATCACCTTATGGTTTTAGGGGTAATATTTGAAGTTTACTGTCTTCTTTTTTATATAAAAGATGCAGTTATGCTAGTATCAACAATAATATATCAAGACCAGTTATAATGGTAAAAGGAATTCCACAAGGTTCTCTCCTTTCGGCAACACTTTTCATTTCATTTGTAAATGATTTATTTAAAACTACAAAATTTAATTCGCTATTGTCAATGTATGCTGATTGTCAATTTGGTAGTTAATGCACCTTCGTTAGAACAGTTACAAAACCATGCTTTAGAGAATATACTGAACATTGAAAACTGGATGATCATATAATGATTTAGTTTCAAATTCAGAAAAATCTGAATTTATATGTTGCTTAAGAAATAAAAATGAAATAAATAATAATGTAAATATAGAATTGAATAAAAATAATTAAGTAATAAAACAAAAATACGCAATTAAAATTCTAGGCGTGTGGTTTAAAGAAAATTTTTGTTGGAAAAAGCATATAATCTTTATATTAGAGAAAATTGCTCCATTATTGGAATTATTAGAAGAAAAAAAAATTATTGTCTTCTAAAGCTTGTATAGTATTGTATAATGCTTTTATAACCCCCTATATTATGTATTGAATTGTCTGCTAGGTAAGGCTGCAGTAACTTTAATGTCACAATTGCAGAAGATCCTCAGCCGTTTTTTTTGATTTTTATTTCATTTACCTATTTTTGGTACAATTACAAAAAATCATTTTAATTCTGTAAATATTTTAACTTTAAAACAAACGCATGTAATAGTTTTATGTTTACAAATGTATAAAGAAATTAATTTTAAAAGGTCTGAATTTTTTTACTAATGAGAATTTTCTCGAATACAATACGAAGTTAAAAGGTAACTTAAGAATTGCAAAATGTTTTTAAAATATAGGAAAAGATTGAATATATTATCAAATAATAACTATCTGGAATCAAGTCCCCCCCCCCCCTTTTATTAAAAATATAACTTCGTATAATGTATTTAAAATAAAAACTAGAAAATGGAATGTTATAACCTATTAAGTGTAATTCTATTATTTTTGTTTTTGTTTGAGGCCCTCCTGTTAAATCTTAGCTTTTCTGATGGACCCTTTTTCATACTGTATTCTTTTCTGTACATATATTTTGTTTTGCTTTCAGAATGAAATATCATTATCACCAGGTGCCTCTATTTTATCAGCTCTTTCTGTTTTGTTTGTTTGTCGTTTTTTTTTTCAATGTATGGCAAAAGGAGGTAATCAGGGCAAGATTGGCGTATGTGGGTCCTGTGGGAACAGCATTCATGGTAAACAGGCGTACATAATGTGTAATGGAGAATGCAAGAGAAAATTTCATGCGAAGTGCGTGGGAGTGAACAAGAATACATTGAAGTGGATTGGATCGACACGTCTCTGTGAAATATGTCGTAAGGTTAGCACGGTTGATTGGCCTAGAGTGAATCAAAACAACAGTGAACTGAATCTAGAAGATGATCACGACTCAGGTAGTACTGGAGTCAGTGCAGTTAGTGCTGTTGATTCCACAACTTCAATGTCTATTTTGCTAAAAACGGTAAATGGTTTAATAGGTTCTGTTAAAGAATTTATATTACTGGCATCTAAGATTCAGGAGGAGAGTAGATCATTACATAATAAGGTTGATAAGCTTCTTGATATTATTACTTTAAATTCTACCTCTGCTTGTAATGTGAAACCTTTTCCCCCTGTCTCAAAATGTATGATTCCAGCCGTTAGACCTTGCAAACTTTGAAATATCTTAACATGGATATGACTTCAGATGATAAGAAAATAACTTATGGAAAAAATATTGCCAGAAAATCAGATAAATCATATAAAAGAATGATATTTGGGAATGTGGCTCTAAATTTAAGGCAGCCAAAACTTCATTAAAGACAAATCGGTTAATATCTTTATTTCCAGAGTGGCATCGGATTTGAATAGAGATAATCTATTAATATTTCTGCACAAAATTTATATCTAGAAGAAGTTTTATTCTGTCATAGATTAAAAACTAAATTTAATTCCTGTTCTTCGTTTTATGTTTCTGTTGCTGCAAGTTTTGTTGATAAGTTATTCTTGCCCTCTAATTGGCCTCAGGGTCTTTTATTATCTGAATTTTACGGAAACTTAGATGATGATCAGATTTTGACGGGTTTGGGGGAAACCCTTCCACCTGTTGCCAATGTCAATTAAAATTCATTATCAAAATGTCTGTGGCCTAAGAACTAACTTATTGGAAGTGAATAGCGGCCCGGCGTGTCATACCGATTTTATTTTTTGCTTCACTGAAACGTGGCTAGATGACTCTTTCTCGAACTAAATGCTTTTTGATGAGAATTTTAGAGTGTTAAGTCAGATCGTAAGGCCGATATGAGAGGTGGAGGAGTTGTAATTGCTGTTCCAACTGCTATGGAAGTCAAACTAGATCTTTTTAATTATTCAGTCATGTCTATTTATATAATTGGGGTAAATATCAAATTAAGGGATTCCAAACTCTTGAATATTGTTGTTCTTTATGTTCCCCCGACCACTACAAAGAAGAATTTTGAAAAATGTTTGGACGAATTACTGAACAACTTTGAGTGTTTTAATGGTAATCTTTTGATTTTGGGAGATTTTAATTTTGGAACGTATTTCCCTTCTAATAATAGCAATTATTACTGCAGAACCCGATCAAAATATACTGAATTTTGGGCTATTGAACTTAATATTTCAGATAAGAATAATATCAGTAATCATCGTAATGACACATTAGATAAAGTATTCTCAAATTTTCCAGTCAAAATTATACGTAGTACTTTGTCAATTGTTCCTGAAGATAAGTTCCATCCTGAGCATAAGATACAATTTCAAATGAGTCCTAAAATGAGCTTAATTTATTCTCCTCATTTGTATAATTTTCGTGCTGGAAACTTTGAAATGTTGTATAATTATCTTAAATCATTCTATTGTGATGTAGATTAGATTTGGGACTTTATTGTGAATACTATTAAAACTGCCTTCGAACTTTGTTTTTCTAAATTGACTTTGCCACCTTTGGACAAAATGGGTATTTATCTTGTTTGGTTTTCGAGTGAATCTTTAAAATTATGTAATCGTAAAAATAAACTGCATAAATTATATAAGAAGTCTGGATGTTGTAAAGTGTTAGAGAGCTTCAAATCAGCAAGAAAGCAATTGAAATTATTTAGAAAAATGGATGACAATAATTTATTTCATAAAATGGAGACTGATCTTATTCATGACTCGAAAAACGTTTGGTCGTTAACAAAGAAGCTCTTGGGTAGCAAGACAATGTACGCTGATAAACTTGAAAGTTTGGATTGCATTAGGTTTTTAGAGAGACTTGAACGAAACTTAGTCAAGACTCTATATTAAAGGCAGATTATGAAGGTCTGTCTGAATTTAGGAAAAAAATTGATATGCCTTTTTCATTAATATCAATTACGGAATTAACTATAATCGCAGCAGCAAATAAAACTAAAGCTTCCAGGCAGCTAGATTCTAATGGTATTCCCGATTATATTTACAAGTGGTGCTTTGATGCCCTTTCTAGTCCTTTTTGTAAATTGTTTAATCTTTCGTTAAGTTCAGGTATTTACCCAGCTGCTTGGAAGAGTGTTAATTTCCATCTTATTCCTAAGACTACATCTCCGATCTTAGCCTCTAATTTTTGGCCAATAACTGTGTTATCTTTCCCAGAGAAATTACTAGAAACTATTGTTGCCGAGTCTTTGTCTGTTTTCTTAGATCGATTTCTTCCACCGGAACAGCACGGCTTTAGGAAGAATAGGTCTACAGTTTCTAATCTCGTAGATTTCACGTCATTTGTTGCTAAGAATATGGATGCAAGAGTCCAGGTCGATGTAATATACGATTGTAAGGCAGTCTATTGTTTAACCGGTGCGCGGCGCTCGAATGTCTCGAAAACCCTGTCCAAACTGCGCCAATTCTGTAGGGCCCTCTCTTAGGGTTCGTGTCGCAACTTGACGAGCATTTACCTAGCCTTACACTTGTAAGGGTCGGGCCACCAGTACGAGTCTACCTGACTTACCTTAATGCCACTAGGGGAGCATGTGGCTGCTTCCAACTTCGGATTGTTTAATAGTTTTTACGACCGCGCCATCCCCTGTCTCGCTCTAATGACCCTTCTCATACGTAATATTGCAGTCTCCCGCTCAGTCCGTGCAAGAAAGTAATTACACGAGGGACCAAAATTACTACTAATTAATTTATTAAACATATGAAACTAAGATCAATATCGATTATGCTTGGCCACGGCACCGAATGCATACCTGCTTCGCTGGTGAGTATTCTAGCTGGCTGCTCGCTTCTTTGAAAGAGGGGTCCGAATGAGATGAGGCGATACCGTGGTTTTCCTCTCATGCCCGTGGTGGCTGGTCAGTTCAGGAGGCGTTGGGTGGGCGTGTGGCGGACATCAGTTCGGGTGGATCATCAGGAGTGGAGGATTCGGATAGATGCGGTTGCTCACGACGAACACTGTCTCCGGATGGAGAGGAGGTCTCCAGAGAGAAATGTTGTCTCGGCCAGAGCACTTGACGAACTCTCTCTCCTCCACTCTGGGCAGCCAAGGCGAGACGCAGCATCGAACCCAGGACTGGAAATGAAGTTTCACAACGTCAAAACTATGGACTGCTTCGGCAACCCGGTGAGGACTGGACACGTGCTCAGATGCTCCACTTCCCACGAGTTTTGCGCCTCCGTGGCGCCCAAGATCCCATTAGATTTGGGAAGGGTGACCACCCACTATAACGTGCTTATTGAACGCTTCTTAAACCCGGGAATGGAGATCCGCACATCCTGTATCCACCCCCGGGTCCAGAGCCCAAACGACCCCGATCCCATGACTTCGAATGCTGTCGTCTCCCCCTGTCTCCTCACCAACATTCATCATCGTGGAGGGGCTTGTCAAGAGACACCCCCACACACGGAAAACATGACCTTATATGGTCATTTCTTGAGGCCCAAACGGGAACTCAACCCATCCACTCCAAACATCCACTTCAATAATAAACTTTGTAAAAATGCGATCTTACAATATCTGGACTTTTCCAAAGCAATCGATAACGTTAACATTAAATTGTTATTGGATAAACTTAAAATAATTGGATGTTCCTCCTCGTTATTAAATTGGTTCCGTTCTCTATTAATCGGAAGGTATTTTCCTATTGGAAAAGATCTTTCCATTAGGAAAGGTCTTATTAAGAGTGGTGTCCCACAGGGATCCCTTCTAGGACCCGTTCTCTTTAATGTTCTCGTGGCGGATATTGCCTATTATATTATATTACCTGGTCTGTCAATTTCCTTATGTACGCCGACGATTTAAAATTATTCAAATGTATAAAAAACTGGTCCGACTGTGAGAGCTTCAAGATGTAATTAATAAAGTTAGCGGCTGGGCAATAATGGTCTCGCTCTTAACGCCAAAATATCGTCTATAATGACTTTTTCACGCAAAACAGTTAACTTAGCTTTTAACTATCATCTTGACTCAGCCTCTCTGTCTTCTAGTATTCTAGTCAAAGATTTAGGTTTTCTTTCCCAAACCTTTCTTTCTTTTGCCACCCATAATAAATCTTTGACTAAAGAAGTTTGCAAAAGAATTGGTATCTGCAGGAGGTTGTCGAATTTCTTTAAAGACCCGCTTACTTTTTTGACCCTTTTTAAATCTTTGATTTTATAAAAATTATGTATGGTATCCGGATCTGGTTTTCAGGCAAAATGCAAAAATTTATCTTGTTGCAAAAAAAAAAAAAAAAATTCATAAGTTTTTAAAATTCAAATTTCGACATAATAAGTTGTCGGATAATAATTCCTCCATTTTCGACTTATCTGTTAATTATGTTAATTATGTTTATTGTTTAATCATATTTTTATGTACAAAACCTTCATTAAGCAATTGTGTGCCTGACTTACGTTTCAATCCTGTCGTTCGCCTGTTTAGATCCAAGAGGCAAAGTAAGGCGCTGTTATCTTTAAGAAAATGGAGAACTAATTTATCGCTTCTTGAACCATTTTAAAAATTAAAAGTTAAAATCGACGAATTCTCTTCTGGACAAAAGGAAGTTATCCTTTCTGCTTTCTAGTTTTTAGTATTAAAATTGCTGTTGTATTGCTACTGTTTTATTATAATAATAATTTTATTAATTTTATTATTTTACTTGCATTTATTATTTTCTTTTAAATGTATATTCAGTAACCCCGTCTTAGGCTTTTCGCCTGTTGGGGGACAACATCGGGTTTAGACTTCCGGTTTATCTGGTGGTTTCCCCTCCCCTGTTGTTGACACATTATTATTATTAAATTAATAATAATAATAATAATAATAATAATAATCATCATAATAATAAAATGATTATTATTATTATCTATTTCGAGACCTTCTTTCTGTGCGGGTTTTCGATGGTCCGTCTTGGCTTCAGCATCGTATTGGGGTATTATTTAGCGTTAAGTATTTCACACCGTTCTAGCCAAAGTAGAGAAGTATTGATCTTTTTTCATCGAAAAAATAACTAAGCATCACTTTTCCGGCCTTCATGGCAGAGTTAGCTGTTTTGGGACTTAGGCAGCCGAGATGACGCTACATTTATCAACAAGCATGTTTACCAAATTCGATTAGTTACAGCGGAACTATATTGAAAGTCTCCTTTTCATTTGTGCACACCTTAAACGTAGTTACTAGCTGAATTACGCGGCGTCGCACGAAGAAATATATAGTTTTTTCATATTTAGGTACACAGGATCTTCTCGAATAATGTGTACAAATTTGGGGTGGGTGATAGAGGGATCAATTCTAAGCAATATTTTCTTCTTTCCTTTTTTTTCTCTGGAGCATGATTTTCGAGATAAAAAAAGTTGGACATCGCTTAGACGTAATATGCCACTCAATTCTTGCTTCTGGAATACGTCAAAATCATGTACAATCATGTAATAAAAAGAACAAAAACACATTGCATACAATACAATAATATGATTTGTTTTTATGACACAAGCAAATGTTTTACAATAAGTGTTCTAATTGACGCCCTCTGGCATGAATCCATGTTTTACGACGTCACTGCATGAACTGACATACACGTTCATATGGTCCTGATTCTTTGCGAATCTGGTCAGCAGCTACGGCGAATATGGTTACAAGCTCTTTGTCTCGTATACCAATGTCTTTGTCTCAACAGAATATAAAGAACTGTTTTCTGCAGGTAGGATTTCAACATTTTCTATCTCAAAAACAATGCTCCGGAGAATAAAATGAAAGAGGGAAGTGTTGCTAACATTTCATCCCTCTATCACCCCCTACCCAAGTTTGTATACAGTGTGTTCTCAAATAACGTGTACGGAGTCCGCCAAAAAATGTATACACACTTCAGCAAAAGAAAAAACTATATACAAGTTGTAACACTAAATTCAAACAGGCTTCTACAATTACGACAGCTGTCCAAAGTGATGGTCATTAGCGTTGAGATATTTCTGAGTACGGCTTACAGTTGCTCCTATCCATTTCCGAGAAAACTCTTACCATTAATCTCGTATGTGTAGGTGGCAATTATGACAATGTCTTTTAGCGGGATAGTCTTCATTCAAAACATGCAATAATACTGGGTGTGAACTTTCGATTTTGTTGTTACGCAAAAAATTATAGATGATATATAGTAAAGTGCGTATAGATTTTTTGTCGGACTCTGTAGAAAATAAAGATACATTTATTCCCGCGCGAAAGACTTGCATCAATTTTGATGCTCTTCACGGAACAATCGCAAAAGTTTTCATTAAACAAAGCAAATAATGACGTCTCAATTATTAAGTTAAAAATTTTATCGCTGCAGCGGAGCGTTTACACTAAAAACTGGCCATAATTTAGATTTCTTGAATTCACAATTCAACAATTGTATTGACATGAGGGTACAGTACAATAGATGGTACATCAAATATTAATTCTTTAAGACATTTTTGTACCTGATTCAACTGTTTTGTTAGTCGGAATCTCGTCTTATTTTTCGTTGCACATTCCAAATCTCGGCGCTCTAAAAACCGCATAATTTTAATCGACGACTAAATGGAGTAATTCTAGTCCTCTTTGAGGTGTAATTTGAAGTAATAAATAAAATTCAGTCAATAACTTTGCAAATTTGTCTATTTCTTATGTTTCCGGGTTCGTCGGAGAAGATATTGAAACGGAATTTTGATATATAACATCTTAACATGTTAGCTGAAAAGAAAAAAGTAGAGGAAGTTCAGCGTTTTATTTTTTATGAATGTTTTTTAAACTGCGCGCGCACGCGTCTGCTGCACTCCTGCTCCCGAATTTCACGATTGTTGCAAACAGGAAATAGGAAATGGAAACGGAGAAAAGCAAATATTCAATCTTACACAGTTTTATTTTACTTTCCTTTACTTTGTTATAGGTTATTCTTCGGATAGAAAGATATTTAAGAAAAATCTTTGTATGATGTCGTGCTTCAATGTCCAATTAAGCAAATAGACAAAAAAATGGGATTTTTGCAAGATTATGTGTTTGAAATTTTGAACTGCGAGCGTATCACTTTTACAATCGCAATTATCACACATAAATAGGAAAAAAAATAGTTATGACCAGCTTTTATTATCAAATATTCCACTGTGCGCTGGCAAAAATCCGTTTAGATAAAAAAATAAAAGATTCACTCTGTCTCTTGCAGAAGACTTGCAGTCATTGTTGATGCTGCTTCACGGAACAATCACAAAAATCTTCATTACGGTGATAATTGGCAAACAATTGTCAATTGTTTAAATTTCTAGACCTCAGAAAGACGCATGCCAGCCACACACATCTGTTTATATTATAGATCTCCAGGTGTTTATTATCGCTATATAATTCGTCTTTATCTTGTTTAAATATCACTACAAACAGGGTGTCTCGTAAGTCGTGGTCGTGAAAAGCTTTAATGGTATGCGTATTCAAAAGTGAGGAACTAAAAAAATCCCTATGAACATAGCTCAAACAACGCACCATTTACGTTAATTCTCCGATATATTTTCACTGATCTATTATTATAATTTCTCACCCACGTGATGACTTAAAAGATTCAAGAAATTTAACGATGTTTGGTCATTCTCCTATTCTTCTATTTCCTCAAAACATATCCGCACATCCATAGAAAAAGAGCTCCATTACGCAATTAAGATATCAAGCAAGTTTTTAAGCTAGGAGCTAATTTATCTCAGACACCAAGCACTTTTACGCTTCACTATGGCGAAAAGCGGATTATGTTTTAGCGCAATCTTATTATTGCGGAGTTTATCTTGAAACTTTAAAATAAATTTTTTGAAATCGTTAAAAAAAAACGTACACCACCAATGAAAATTTAAAAAATAATTGTTAATAGTATATGAATACCTATTAATGTTCTATTCGGGGCTCAGGATATTTGAATGATTAAGTTTGAAAAATGTCATTTAATATACGGCAGTGAACCATTTTGTTTTTTACCTATTATGTATCACTTACTTAAATAAAATTTTTCTTATGGTTAGATACGATATGATACATTGATAATTATTAACACACATAATATCACATTTAATGCAATAAGAAAGCTTTAAAATTTCTACAGCGATTTAAATGTTTTTAAAATTTACAATGTAAGAGTCCTTTCACTAAAAAACATCCAAAAGAAAGAAAGAAAACATTGCCTATGAACAATCTAGATGCCCTGCTTGGTGTAATATGAGGAACAAAAGTTTTCAAAATATGCCTGTTACAAAGACTCTTTGGACATATGTATATACAGGTTTCTTGTTAGAGTTTGGCAACACATTCTTCAGTAGTCATCTTAGTTTTGCATCCTCTTGAACCAAAGGATGCACTGATATTATTTTTGATAATGGTGATACTTTCATAGCATTCTGAGTTAGTGCATGGAATTTTGTTCCACTTGTCAACCTTGTCGAGGCAATATGACTCTCCTTCACATGAAACACATTCGAAACTCATCAGCGAACTTGGTAGTTATAATAAAAAGAAAAACGAAGAAAATATTTCGTATCTGCAAAGTAAAATAAAAAAAATTATTTTCTCAAGATCTTTAGTCACGATAGGATAAATCTAACGAATAGAATTTATGGAAAAATTTATATAAATTATTTACAAAATGATTTGAACATAATAAATAATAAAAGGAGAAAAAGGTTTTTCAAAACCATACTTTAATATTTTTTATAACCATTAGAGTAAAAATATCCCGGCGACTTTTCAGTTTTGCGCGTGTATTTTTCGGTAGATTTGGATGCAAGAGTCCGTGATTCACAGAATTTAATACTTTTAATACATCAAAAAAACTTTATTCACCTGCTTTCTATTCCAAATATTCACAAACCATAAATTCTAGGAGTTAAGCCAGATTTGTAGTAATACACATCATCAACTAAACAATCCCATATATCCACAAATGAGATTTTTAATTTGAGCCACGAATGGGCTTTTCTAAATACTGTCCCCTTTTAATGTAATTCTGACTCCAGATTAAAAACCTCATTTGTGATGTTATGTTTTCTATTTTTAATTATTACGTAATTATCATTTTTTCACAGATTTTGCATTGTAAATGAACTAGCAGAGGTACGTGGCGTTGCCCGGGTTAATTATACTTGTAGATAAAGAGATATATCTCAAAAAATTAAATTATAAGTCCAATTGGTTAAATAATAACTCAATCAATAAAAAACAAATCAAAGGGACTATACATTCTACGAAAAATACGAAAGACAGAAGTCAATATGATATTTGGGGGCATGACGTAGAAGCTCTTATACCCTGCTATTGTTCAGATGTTTCAAACGCCCGTATAGCTTTCTCTGTTTTAGTCTGCTAACTCATTATCTCCAGTTCCTGGTCATTTTTAAAGATTTTGAAGATATTATTAAGTACTGAGAGTTCTCTTTTCTAATAAAAGCCTGATTTCTATGCATGGAATTCTATATTGCACTAAGTTTGCCTTGCATTGTTGGTCATGAGGTATTTCTCATTTCTCGTAATATGCCCTGCCATAAATATAAATATCCATTTTTTATCAATAATGATTGTTTTTTCGAAATCTAAGGTAAATAGTGACCTTCCTCATGCTTTGAAGGTCATGTATGCGAAATTTCATCAAGATCTGAATAAAACTGTAGATTTGTATAAAAAAAACAAAAACAAACCCACAAACAAACCCACAACCACACCCACAAACCCACAAAAAAACAAGCATCCTTTTTTATATATATAGACTAGCCGAAGACCCGGCGTTGCCCGGGATATATACGCTTGTAGTTAAAAAGAACAATATAAAAATGTTAAATTATAAAAAAAAACATATGAAAACGCATAGAATTAATACAGTAAAAATTCTTAATGAAAATTGAAAAAAAAATTTAAGATGAACTTCATAGTAGATAAACCTCCCCAAAGAAGCCAATGCTAGTCTACTTCTTTTACTCGCGTAATCTTACTGTGAATGCACACTTGATTTTGTTGCAATTCCCCTCTATATTACTAAAACTCTTACGTGTATCTTTAATTCTGTCTCCTTCTAGACGCTTTCAGCTATCGCCAATTCTTCTAATTACCATTTGCACAATACAGCACGGAGCCAAAGGATTGCTTCCTCTGTCGTCTTTCCACTCTCCATTATCTGCGGTTACTGATCATTTTTAAAGATTTTCAAGAAATTGTTAAGTACTAAGAACTCTCTTTTCTAAGAGAGCCTGAATAACTGGAATTTATGCATTGTTACAAATCTATATTGTACAATTTTTGTCTTCCTTTGTTGGTCATCAGTTATATTATTGTTCCTTGCATAGCATTGGTGCATTGCGTGTTGACACCATTTTTGATCCTATTGCTGCACAAATTTTTCTTTACATTGTTGGTGATGAGATATATATTGTTGATCCATACAGGGTGTTTGTGAATTGCGTGTTGATGCCATTGTTGATAAGTCTTGTTGCACAAACCTTGCCTTCCATTATTGGTCATGAGATGTTTCTTAATATGTTTCTTCTCGACATCTGAGGTAGACAGTGACCTTTCTCATGCTTTGAAGGTCAAATATGCAAAATTTCATTAAGAACGGAATAAAACTGTAAATTTCCATAAGAAACAAACAAACAAAGCCACAAATATCCTCCTTTATATATAGAAAGAACAGACGTACCCGGCGTTGCCCGTGATAATTATTCTTGTAGGTAAACAGAACAATCTCAAAAAATTAAATTATAACTCCCAATTGGTTAAATAGTAACTTTATCAATACAGCACAGAACAATGGGACTATCTATTATACGAAAAACAGGAAATCTAGGTGATATACCGGGACCAAAGTTTTTATTTTGCTCTTGACGTAGAAGCTCTTGCTCTATTCGAAACTCCCTTTGCTCAAATGTTTTAAATGCCCTTATAGCTTTCTCTATTATATTATGTATCTAAGGAGTTTAAAATGATTAGATTTAAATTTAAATGTGGGTAGTCTCTATTTAATGGGGAAAATCATAAAATTAAAATTTAATAAAAACAAAAAGGTAAAGTCACCAATCTTGAAAAACGATGAAGAAACTTGTGAGATGGAAGAAAACCTAAACGATGTAGTCTATTAAAGATGTTGTTGATAGTAGGAATAAATTTAGTCTATTGAGGATGTAGGTGAAATCTTGTGAAGATAATGTTGATAGCAGAAATCGATAATCTTGATGGAAGTGTTGGTTTTGAAATGCAGATGAATTTTTTCTATTATAGTTGAAGAGTTTTTCTGAACAATACTCGTTCTTTCTCATTCCTTTCAAAGAAGATAACTTTTTGCCAGTCATCTGGACGTTTGATATGGAACAAAAGGAAGACACGCGTGACTCTTTTGCATCATCAATAGGCGCTGCTTATTAATGTTCTGACATTCCATCATCATTAAATTCACATTATTAATAATTCTTGGAACGAACGCTCAGTCTTGTTATTATCAGCATCTCAGTTTCCAAAATATACACATTCTAACAGAATATAATCAAAATGCAGTTTTATAAAAGGTTATATCTGGTGTGGTACCAAATAAGCTACGTGATAACCCCACGCGTGGCTCGGTCTGTTTTTATGACTAAATACTGCAGTATCTGCTGTAAGATGGTCGCAGCAGCCGGGTGGTGATCGTATCTCACTGTTGGTCACCAATCCAGTGACTAGCCGTGCCTGGTATTGAGTTTCACAATTTCCTGATAAAGCAAGAAATCAACGTTGGTTTCCTTTGTGAAACGCACCTCAATCCAAGTCAAGAATTCAAGCTACCTGGCTATTTTGTGTATTGCAACGATCGTTTGGCTTGAAACGCTGCAACATATCCTTCTGGGAGCGCTGCGATCAACATTAAGAAGGGAATCCAACACTAAGAATTAGTCTCCAAGTCTTATGCAAGTAAGGAGTCGGCCTACATTATTTTTAATGACGTCACCCTTCATCAAGTGAAGTTTGTCACGCTCTACAATTCACCTAAACATTCCCTTGACGTTAGCGAGCATGATGAACTCTTCAGTAGTGACACTTTAGTTATCCTGGCTGGTAACCTGTAAGCCAAACACTCAAGCTGGAACTCCAGAACGCAGAACCGCATCACTATCTACAGTTTTATGCAAGGTAGAGATGACATCAACGCTGCTGAACATGTGGAAGACGCCTACTACTAACTATTCCTCTACTACTGATGTTCTTCAGATTTCACTGAAAAAGGGTTTCTGTAAGGCATGAAACATCTTTACGTTCGATGATCTTTCTGACCATATGCCTATAGCGCTGAACATCGACAATATCGACATCATATTTAGAGAAGAAGAGAAGCACCAGCAAGACTGGAAGTGTTTAAAGAAGTCCTCATGGACCATGACCACCATCTCGAAGGAGCAAACAGTATAGAAGTCATCGATCGACGTGTTAAAGACATCAGCGGGCGAACAAACATTGCATGGAAGCAAGTGCATATAGGGTAAACAAGCCCGTTCATCGAATTATGCTCACTGCAGGAATCCAATGCTTGATTGCAGATGAAAACAAGATCTGTAAGCTTTGGCAGTGCTATAGGGTAAATGTACCAGCTCTTGACAGTGCACCAGTAATTGACAATTCACGATTTGAAAGCTTTTAATAAAGTAATAAGGCAAAAAAGGGTCTGGTGTCGTCACCTGTATTAGGCTTCCCAGAAAAGCAAGAAATAGGAACTTTGCTCCCTATTATGGCCGCAAGCACATGTTGATTGTTCAATGCCTTACTGAGTCAAAAAAAACCTTGCAATGAACCACTACGTGAAGGGTTGATTACATGAATTTATTTCATAAATGTTATGCAATATTTGTTGCTGATTTTACCTGAAACTTTTTGTGCGATCAGTGAAGCATCAGAGTGAAGCATAAAAAATGGATCGCACCAGATGATGCCTAGATCACATTAGTACCTGACTGATACAATTCTAATTCGCAATAAAGAGTGTAGATTAAACGAACGAGTTTGTGGGTCCATATCTTCAGCTGAAGCAACAACGCCAACGTCGATCGAGCTCTATCCGATAGCCAGTGTTCCGAACTATAGCTCTAGATCCGAGTTTCCATTCCAAGAGGGTCGTCGAAGAGAAATCTGGATGATACCAGATTATACCTCCTTTCAGGTTTTCCACAATCCATCTACTGTGCTTGGTCGTCTGTTTCCTAAACCCTCTTTTCAGAGCCCTAACCTGTAGAAATCTAGCGGCGATGCGTTGGGGTATTTAATTTGAATATTCGTGTAGGGAATTGCACGAATTGTCGTTTCCTCTTCGAATGTTGACAGTGAGGCGGCCTTGATGCTGAGGTATGGCTTTGTCTATGTGTATCCACACCTTTTGCACGTCGTTTCTACATGTTTTTCCAGCTGCAGATCTATCTTTTTGAATATTTTTTAATGGACAGCTACCCGAGACACGCTTAAGCGTTTTGCAATCGACCTTTGGGCGCTAGGGTTTTCCTTTGTGACAAATTGCATCTGCTTCTGAAAAATGTTAGGGCTACGCTTGGGAGTCATCCTTTGTTGTCATTAAGAACATTAATTACACAAACTCTGGAAATCACCAATCCACGTGTTTTGCACTTGTTTAAAATTGCAGAATACGTACATTTGGTATCGGAAAGAGCAGTTATGCAGTTTTCCCAAAACCTATCAGTTTTTGGATCTATCTTTCCGATCACGCTACCATCACTTTATCACGACATACGCAATTGACTCTTCCTATCATAACTGACACGGATTGATTCTAACAATGTGAACAGATATTTTGCTTATTCAAATCGTTCACTCTTAAGGTAATTTACCTTACGTATAGTGTAGTAATGCTTGTTCTTTATTAGCCAGCAGATTAAACTACATGTTAGCAAAAAATCAAAATGGCATTGACCGCAATGCATATATAACAACTGATTACGTTAATTGGCTCTTCCGATATATTATGCAAGCATTTGCTCTCTGATCAAAACTTTGCTGTTACGAAAGATGTGCTTTGCAATATAAATTTGATTAACCACCAAATCGGATGGACAAAAACACCAAACACATTTGACAGCAACAACCGTTCACTTTTCTATACGTTGCGGATTGCACCTTTTAACACGGCAGAAAAATTTAACGCTAAACATTTAAAAGAAAGTGCAATCATACGTTAAGATGTCAAGGCTTCAATACATGAATGTTTTTCTTAGTGCACATTATGAAGGTTTAATTTTTAAATTTTATGTACATTTTAATATGAGAAGAGTTTCGAACATGCTAGTTTATATATTGATGAAGAAAAACAGGAGACCTCACTCTTTCATTTCCCTTAACGAGTTTTGAAATAGTGGAGTCTTCTGGTGCAATGCATGTCGTTTAGCACTGTCTTTCGGATATGTAATCAATGCAAAGATATTAAAATTACTATTTTAATTGTTGTGTTTTTAATGAAATAACAAAATACAAAAGATTGAAAGCAAACCTGGGTTTTTATAGGAATCATTATGCAGGTGAAATTATATAAATCGTTAAAATTTAATGTAACGTCAATTCTGTTGTGTATACATTCTAAAGTATTAAAATAATAATTATTAATTTATAATTAATAAATTTTTGTGAAAAAAAATTTCTTAAATTCGCATAACTTTAACTGTTCTGGGTTTTATTTTTTTGATTGTATCTTAAGTGTGTATTGTAGAGCGAGTTCAAATTCCTGGAAGATAATGTTGACAGATAAGTTGGTGAATCTCAGCCATGTACATCTGTTGAGGGAAATTTGTTGAGATTATTCTTTTCAAAGCTTCAATACATTTTAGGAAAATAATCATAGGTATTACAAATAAAAAACTTCTTATAATGAACCTCTTTTAAAGAATTTATTATAGAATGAATTTTTTTTAAAGTTTAGTTGGCCACATGTAGACCCAATGTTAAATGACACCCTTTGCATAAAAACTCCCTATTACGAAATTCTCTTCATTTTTTTTAGTTTCACCTCCTATTTTGTAACACTTTCATATAGCAAACTGAAGTTGATAATTTTAAGATATAAAACGGTACATAATAGCTTGACATGTATTTTGGATTTTTGTGTACCGGAAGATCATACATTAATAATATTGTAGATTTACTAAACAAACAATTTTAGTTTTATTAGTGTTAACTGCGATCGATAATTAGCATTTGCAACCCAGGCTGTACATTCGCGGAGGTATAAATTTAAAAATGTCTTTGATTATGCGTTTTCAAATTTTGTAAAAATTGAAAGCTTTTGTGGAAAAGCATTCCATCAACTGTAAAATTACTGATTTTATTTAACTAATAATTTTATCGTTATTAATGTTGTATGTTCGTCAATTTTTTTCACCTACTTATGAAAAATCCTCTTTACAAGGAACTGAATCCTTTGTCCCTTCATGTACGTTTAAAAATTTTTTATCTAAACTAAATTATCAGTTTGATTACTCAACATGGTATATTACGATATGTACTTTTCAGGTTATTTTGGAATTCGGAAAAAAGAGAGATTTGGGGTTTCCCCCCGAGAATTGCACTGGAACATTCTTCTCCAACTCACGCGTTTTTCGCGGAGTGAGGTATCCTGTGTTTTTTCATCCATGGTTTAACTCCTTAGTTTTTTCACAGTAAATTGACAAAATAAATTATTTTATTTATATACAAGATAGCTGATACCCAATTTATAATTTATAGTTCGTTTGTACATTTATTCTTTAATTTTGCAGAATTCACTCATTTACAGAGTAATAAGTCATCAAATTCTGAACAAATTCAATTCCGGCTCCATTGAAACTAAAAAAAAAACTAAAGTTTCTAACTCCCGATAGGGCGGCGTTTCAGGCATAGTTAGGCCGATTTAGGGCAACACCTCCTAAGAGAAAGCTCCTACACAGAAACCGTCATACATTGTTACATCATCATAAGAACAAATTCAGGGCTTATTATTGGTAGAAATACGAATAACAAGCACTACTTACATAAGGTAACAATATATGACGTTACCGTGCAGAGGCTTTCTCTTTAGGAGGTGTTGTTTAGGGTGCCTGTCAGGAGAGTTTTTCCCGATGATTGAGATAGCAGATGTACAATTTACTATAATTGTCAGCTCAAAAAGAAGTAGGTTTGGTTTGTTTGGTATTAACGTCCTTTTCAACTGCCATGATCATTTCAGGACGGCTTTAGGGGAGGCCGCAAATTTTTACCTCGCAAGGGTTCTTTAACGTGCAGCCGGTAAACGACTACACGGGATCAAGGGCTTTACTTTCCTTCCGAATGTATGCGTGATCTCAAGATTTTCCTCCTGAGAAAATCCTCGTCGTTCTTGGCCGGAGTCACCAGAGGCGATCACGCAATCACTGCACTTTCGAGGCTGATAAGAAGAACTGTAAAGACTGCTAATTCTGGTTACCCTTCAAGCTTTATTTGTATATTAGATAAAGAAAGGTAAAAAGAAGTACATTAACGTTTTAATTTTCGCAATAAATGCTAAGTAAATGTGATTATTTGACGAGCTCATAGCATTTTCGAGAATTGATTTTTCTACCTTTTCAGCAAAAAGGGAAACCAAAAACCAATGAACAAAGAGATTATATTTATCAACCAACGCACATTTTACGTTATCCAAAAATAAAAATTTATCATCTTCTGCAAAATATGAAAGTAAATCCAATTTATAAATGAGCAGTTTAAGGAAAAAAAATCTAGATTCACTGTTACATTCTTTTTATCGTGAAATTGTGCTAACGTCACTTTCATGTGTTCGCAAGTTGCAAATAAATTAAAAAAATGTGAACGAAAATAATAGTTACCCCTAGGTGCTAAAAGATACAAAAAATTGACAAAACTTTTCGCGCGAACATTTAAGCTCGCCATCAGGCCTCATTGATCATTTCAATGTCTAGCATATAAAAAACAACTGAAAAATAAATTTTGATGCTACAAACTATCTATAAAATACTAAATTTCAAGTTTAATTTTACAAAATTTTTCTTCTCTTGAATATATACGTTATGTTTGTAAATGTTATTTTTACTGTCAGTTTTGTGGTTTGTTTTAAAATTTTGAAGATAAAAATCTTGCTCGTTGGGCCTGAATGACCCTTGAATTTATATACATTCTTTGAAATATTTATATATTAATATATCATTAAAAGATTTTTTTATTTTGTGAGATTCACATTTTTATGAACATCAATAAAACATTAAATACTCTATTTGGGAAAAATAAGTTTTCCCTTCCCTTTTTGCCACTTCATACGTTAATTTAAAAGCAGATCTAATAAAAATAAACTTTTAAAATTTATTACTGCAATTTTATAACCAAAAGTTACGAAACATGCACAATATAACAAAAGACGGAACGAAATTATGGAACATGCAAACAAATATTCTGCATTATTCAAATATGAACATAAAGTCATACTCCCGACAACCACAATCCCGACAGACCAAAATCCTGACAAGCCACAATCTCGACAGGCCAAAATTCCGACAGGCCAAAATCCCACTTTATGTTTAGCTTTGTTACAGGGTTCCCACATTCTGGAAAGTCAGGGATAGTCAAAAAGATGAATCGCGGTGAGGGAAAGTCAGGGATGAAAGGCTATTTTCATGCATTTGTCAGAGAAATTAAATACACCTTTTATGTGGAAACCCTGTATTAATATTTTTAGCTTATATTTCAATAAATTGCAAATCCATAAAATAATTATTATTTTAATCAAAATGAGACGTTATGTGCAATAACACGAAGATAGTCCTTTAATGGTCAGTTTGCTCTGTCTCTAAATACTGCCATATGTCTTCCCTCTCTGTCGAGTACAGCTATCTCCAGTAGGACATGGCTGACCGCGAAAAATACTTTCCACTTCTAAATCTACTCCTTTTTGTTCTTTATGAAACTCTTGTATAATTTTGAAAAGACGAACATGACTGCAGCAATGTATTGTCTCCCATCTTCTGTGCCGTTTCTACGGCATTCTGAATACAAGGAATGCCAAGCTCAATCGAATCTGCGACACTCCACAATTCGGGTGGAAATATAGGCGGAGAACGTATAACTTGTCCACGATTTCGGAGTCTTCTTCTACCGTGAACGTAGTTTTCTTTGAACCAGGTCCCTACAGCAATAGATTCCGGAGGCATCTCAGCTTTTAAGATGTCTAATGATGCTGGAATTTTGTCAGCTGGGACAAACGCAGCGCAAATAAACGGCGAAACAAAAAGCTGAAATGTTCTTCGTTCCGTACAGAACTTATAATCCGCAAACTTGTATTTTTCGCCAGTGCTAAATGAAAAAAAAACAAGCTTTGTTTATAACGTCTGGGAATTCTGATTTTGACGCTTTGATTGCCGCTAATTGCATGTCAGTTATAACTCGTGGTGGTATTAACTGAACATCATTCTGTTCTGCAAAATCAACTATATCTTGAAATAACTTTTCATAGCACACTTCACTTTTGCTTAAAAAATGCTATAATCCAACTTAGTTACAGTAACACTCAATAATAGGACAAGAAAAAGGACCAATAATAAAATTGTACACATACAGAAACTAAATGACATAAGAATCTAAAAGCACTCCCATAAAACATAATTTAAATAAATGGGATTCGTGGCCTGTCGGGGTTTTGGCTCGTCGGGATTGTGGCTGTCGGGATTGTGGCCCGCACCCATTAAATACCATCTAATCTTTTCATTAAAAAAATAAATAAATCTCTCAAAATGACAACTTTTAGTGCATCGGTGGATTTTCCAAGAGGACTAAAAAGGTAGGACTTTTTTAAGTCATTTAAACTGAGTCGTTTTGAGTAGGTGAGTCCTTCTAAGGACGGCACAACAAAGCACCACACCTGCTTCATGATGACTTCAGGCGCTATGTCAAAATCTCCTTCATGCACTGTTAAGTATTCTGATGGTAAAGTGTTACCTTGTGACCTGGCCTACAAAGATGCGTGTATGGATCCGAGATTTCTGGCATTTGACATTGTTATTAACGGACAATTCGAGTCATTACGTACGGAACTGAACAAGAAATATCTTGAGTTAGAATCAAGGGTGGAAGCGCTGTCTAAGGAACTTGGTAACAAAATTGATAGTTTAAAAAGTGGTATTCAGAGTGCTAGTTTAGAGACTACCATCGGCTTTGCTAACCTTGGCAATATTATCAAGGAATTTGTGGGCTCTCACGTTACTTCTGATTCGCCCATGATAGTGGTAAATCGTGATCCAATACATAATAATGAAAACGTTTCTACCTGCCTGGAGAAAGTCATCGAAAGAAACTCCTCACTACGAACTAGCGTCAAAAGAAGGCACGAAAATGATTCTGCTGAAAGTGATGGAGGTAACTGGCGTATTGCGCAGAATAAAAAAAACAAAGGTGATGTTAGGATAGACAACATTCTGTCCACTGTCGAAATAAAAAATGGTGTCTCTGTAGCCCTACGAGGTAACAAAGCTAAGCGTGGTTATTCCGAAAGCAATGTCACCCATGGAAAGGGAGTAATTTACATTCCTTCGATTATTATTCGTCATCACGGAAAACCAATCAAGAAAATTCTAGAGGAAATCACAAAGAATGTGTCTTTACAGTCCATCAATATTGACAGTCCATCAATATTTCGTATGATATTTCGTGGATGTGCTCATATTTCGTGGATGTGCTAATTCTCGGACTTCCGGTCGTGAATTTGAGGCCAAGTGTTACTCGCTAATCTTGGTACTAGTGAAAGTGCGTCGGTGGAATCTCCAACAGGACTTAAAAGGTAGGACTTTTTATTAAGTCTTTAACTGACTCGTTCTGAGTAGGTGCGTCCTTCTAAGGACGGCTAAACCCAGCACCACACCTGCTTCATGGCGACGTCAGGCGATGTGTCGAAATCTGCTACCATTTTAGTTAAGTACACGGACGATAAAGAGTTGGCTTGTAATCAAGCTTATAAAGATGCGTGCAAAGATGCTAGATTCTATGCATTCGGTATTGTAATCAACGAACAGCTAGAGGCTTTACGTGCGGTTTTCAACAACAAATATGTAGACCTTGAACGCAAGGTGGAAACGCTGGCCAAGAATATTAGTAATTTGGATACTAAAATTGATGGACTTAAGTCGGAGATTGCGAGTGCCCGTAATGAAGCAGCAAGTGGGCTTACTAGGCTTGAACATACTATCAGAGAAATGATGAACTCCCTCAATACATTTTATTCAAATGCGTCTATGATTGTGGAGGACACTGAACCCTCGGATGTCATTGACGACCCAATGCTTAACTGTGCAGAATCCCTGTCAATGGAGAAAATTAGGAATAAGCGAAAGCTAAATGACGATTTAACTAAGGAAGTCAGCGACTGGAAACCTGTTCTAAACAAAAAATCTAGAAAAGGCATGCGTGTGGATAATATCTCCAGTGAAGCGTCCATCAGTGATGTAGCTGCTGTTATTTTTCGTGAAAAAACCAAGAAATCTGTTCACGCTAATCATAGTGAAGGAAACGTATATGTTCCTCCGATAATAATTCGTCACCATGGGAAGCCAATCAAGGAGATTCTGGAAGAGGTCAAAAAGCATGTGTCCCTAGACAAAATCACCGCGCACACTGGTAGAAAAGACACAATTAAAATTAAGTGCCACGACGAAAAGACTCATAAGATTCTGGTGTCTGGAGTCAAAAACAATGATATTCTGAAAATTCAGCATCACCAATTAAAGTCTGAAAAAATGCTGAAATACGTTGTCCGAAATGTCGATAAAACGTATGATCTGGAAGATTTTGGAGACGACCTCAGGAAGGCTAACTATTTTCCGGAAAAAACAATCAGACTTAAAAAAGCTAATGGTGCAGTTGAAATGCCAATGGTTTTGGTTATCTTACAGAATAATGAACATAACAAGTCCTTCTTAGGATTAAAACGTATTGGTCATCTAGCAATTATTGTGGAACTATTTAAAGGTAACAAAAGGCCCTTGCAGTGCTACAACTGTTTGCGTTTTGGTCACGTCTCTCAAGGTTGTACCGAAGCACCTCGATGCAATAAGTGCGCTGGCAACCACCAGTCGAAGGACTGTACCAATGTTAAGGGTAAAGACCACCCTAAATGTGTCCGATGTGATGGTCAGCACACATCAAGTTTTACCAAGTGTCCTAAATATCCCCAAGTAAGAAGACTCAAAAGCACAAAAGTGGTAGAGGGCAAAACCTATGCTTCGGTCGCATCCAACTCTGCTGATACAAGTGTCATTGATAATAACCAATTGCGCAGTATATATAGGTGTTTAGGAAACTTGCTAAATATCTATAAAGACAGTGGCAAAGTAGTGCCACAGGTTGCATCCCACGAAAACAAAAATTGACTATGGACAGACGCCCTTACAGAAAGATCACCCACGGGAAACTTCGTAGCAACATATGGAATGCAAGAGGAATCCATCGAAAGCGCATCGAATTTTACAACTTCCTTATAAATTGGAATGTCGACATCGCCTTCATGTGTGAGACACACTTGAAGTCATCTCAAATGTTCTGTTTGCCTGGTTTTCATGTCTATCGCAAGGATCGGCCTACGGGTAATAATGCTAGTAAAGCGTTTGGTGGAGCAGCGATCATTGTCAAGGACGGCATTGACCATCGCGAGATAGCCACCCCAAATTACGCAGGGATGGAAGCAATTTCCCTAATCATAATCGATGCTGATGCAGGCGAAATTAAGTTCACCTCCTTATATAATTCACCTAAGCACAAGCTTGGGTGAATTGAATGCCAAGCAACCTGCATGGAATTCTAAATGCTCTAATCAAAACGGCAATATCTTACATGGATACACTGTGAACGAGAGTGATACCTTCGTTGCTGGTCCTCTTGATGACACATATTATTGTGACCACTCGCCGGTTAGTGACGTGCTGGACATTGCTGTTCTTAAGGGTTTCCTCAAGCCGTATAATATTTTTACAGTAGACGACTTAACTTCTGACCACCGACCGGTCATGCTTATCTTTGAGGGCCTAAACATCGATGTGAAGCTAGGGCTGCGCTCCAAGCAAGACTGGAAGCTCTTTAAGAATATCCTTCGAGAAAACAGCATTCCGTACAGGGAAGTTATTGATAACAGGGACATCAACGAAAATATAAGTGCAATCACTCGTGCTATAAATGATGCTACTACTTCATCTACCTCAACTACTGATAGGAAGCGCCCCGAGCACCTCGACCTCCCTCCTTACATCAAACGACTCATTCTTGAAAGGAATTCCTATAGAAGACTATGGCAGCGCAAGCGACTACTCTTTTTCAAGAAGAAGTACAACAAGCTTTCTCGCAAGGCCCAGGAAGAGGTTAAACTTCTACGAGCACAAAGGTGGAGTGAAAAATTGAAATCTTTGTCTCTCCAGGACAACTCACTCTGGGGTACTGTAAGGGCCTTGAAAGGAAACAGGCCCATCCAATTGCCGCCGCTGCTTGCAGACAACGGCAACTTCGTCACCAGTGACGGGGAAAAGTCTCAACTGATTGCGGATTCCCTGAAGAACCAATTTACCACGCCTACTGGGACAGACCTGGACAGTCTCTCAAACACTCAGCTTGTGAACAATGGCTGTATTGCTTACTAGTGCACCCATCGTGTTCCTACCCCTGAGGATGCCATTAGTATTCATGAAATCTCCGATATCATAAAGCGACTTAAAATCAAAAAAAGCAGCAGGTATTGATTCCATCACCAATAGTGCTCTGAAGAACTTGCCTCCTAATAATGTCTCAACTAGTACCAAAGCCATAAATGACTGCTGGAAACTTGGTTACTTCCCCGACCAGTGGAAAGAATCCGTCATCGTTACCATACAAAAGCCAGGTCTTAACCCTGCTCTTGCTGTCACTTACAGACCCATAAGTTTACTACCTATGTTGTCCACAGTCTTCGAACGCGTCATCCTAAGGAGATTTAATGCTTTCTGTGTGGCCAACAATCTTGCTCGTGAGGAGCAATTTGGTTTTCGACCTGGACACTCCTGCCAACTTCAGATCTGGAGGCTTGTTGCAGATCCAAACACTCCTCTAAATTGTGCAAAGTACGGTGGTCTTGTCTTCTTGGATGTCCGGAAAGCTTTTGATCAAGTTTGGCATAACGGACTCATATTCAAGATGATTACTTGTGGTTTCCCTGACGATCTGAATGCTTTGATTAGTTCCTTTCTGACGAACAGGAAATTTCGTGTCAAGGTTGGCTACTCAATGTCAAACCCTTGTGACGTCAAGGCTGGTGTTCCCCAAGGCTCTGTCCTGGGCCCTGCATTGTTCAATTTCTTCACCCACGACTTCCCAATCTTTACCAAATGTGAGATATATCTGTTTGCTGACGACGCGGCCATCATGACTACCGACTGCAATCCCGCTCACGTCACATCTCGGTTACAAAATGCCTTACATTAGTGCGAGAAATGGTTTGCTAAGTGGAGACTCAATCTAAACGTCGACAAGTGCAAAGCTATGTTTATTTCCAAGAAATTTCGGAAATCCCCGAAGCCTCTCCTTCTTTCGGGTAGAGAGCTCGAATGGGTGAAGAATTACAAATACCTTGGAGTGGTAATAGATGCTAAGCTAAATTGGGGTGACCACGTCTCCTATGCTATCAATAAGGCTAAGAAGGCAAAGTTCAGCCTGGTCGCCTTCCTGAAGCGAAACAGCGATCTTAGAATAGATAGCAAACTTTTGCTATATAAAATGGTGATCCGGACCATTCTGTTATATGGCATGTCTGCCTGGGCCACAATATGCAAGTCAAGATGGAAGAACCTGCAAACTTTCCAAAACATTACCCTGAGGACCATCGCCCAACTGGACAGGAGAGTTGCAACAAATGCTTCCATTGCTGAAGATTTTGATATACCTCCTATTAGAAACTATGTACAGGAGTCATTGAAGAAGCTTCTTCTGAAGATCAAGGACCACCCTATTCCTCTGGTTGCAGATATTCTGAATCACCCGCTCACTTTTCGAAGTTTACTCAGGCATCGCAGGCCTCGTCATCTCCTGGACGTCAACTTCGAAGACATCCAAAATGCTATTTTTCCAGACTACTGGATCTCCTAGCTCCTTCGTGTCCCTCGTCAATCAACAATCTGCTTCACTGTTCTAATAGGAAAGGACTCCTCTTTATCCTCTGGATGACTTAACAAGGTTCATCTGACTTATTTCCTTTTTCAGCATACTTCCCTTGGATACTACTTGGACGAGTATGGTAGTGAAAGCATTGCTTCCGGACCGCTCGTTTTGTTTTTTCACTGCGCTGTCCGATTGTCGATTGTCGGTTGTAAGGACACCATTAAAATTAAGTGTTTTGATGAGGATACGCACAAAATTCTAGTATCTGGAGTAAAGAGTAACGATGTGCTAAAAATGCAGCATCATCAGCTCAAATCAGAAAAGCTGCTGAAATACGTTGTCCGAAATGTTGACACAACGTATGACCTGGAAGACTTTTGTGAAGACCTCAGGAAGGCAAATTATTATCCTGAAAAGGCAATCAGGCTGAAAAAAGCTAAAGTTGAAATGCCACTGGTGTTAGTTCTACTCCAAAACACTGAGCACAACAAGACATTTTTGAGTTTAAAGCGTGTCGGTCCCCTTGCTATTATTGTTGAATTATTTAGAGGCAACAAAAGGCCCTTACAATGTTACAACTGTTTAAGTTTTGGCCATGTCTCCGAAGGTTGCACCGAATCGCCTAGATGTAACAAGTGCGCAGGTGACCATCAGTCGAGGGACTGTACAAATATAAAGGGTAAAGCCCCCCCTAAATGTATTCGTTGTGATGGTCAGCATACTTCAGGTTACACCAAGTGTCCAAAATAACCCCAAGTCAAAAGGATCAAAAGCACTAAAGTAGTTGATAGCAGAACCTATGCTTCAGTCGCATCCACCTCTTCTCATTCAGATGCGGTCGATCCAATCCAATTGCTTAGCATTTATAGGAGTCTGGGTAACCTTCTTAACTTCTGTAAGGAAAGTGGAAACGTACTGCCACAGGGTGCGTCCCACGAAATCAAAAACAGACCATGGACAGACACCACTACAGAACAATTATCCACGGAAAGCTTCGTTGCAATATATGGAACGCCAGGGGAGTCTATCGGAAGCGCATCGAATATTACAATTTCATCATAAATTGTAATATTGACAAAGCTTTCGTGTGTGAGACGCACCTGAAATCAACTCAAGCTTTTAACTTGCCGGGTTATCATGTTCATCGAAAGGATCGACCTCTGGGTAACAACGCCAGTCAAGCATTCTGTGGAGCAGCTATCATTGTCAAAGATGGCATTGATCATCGTGAGACTGTCACTCCAAATTATGTAGGAATGGAAGCTGTTTCCGTGATAATAAATGAGGCCGACGCAGGTGAAAAAAAATTCACCTCTCTGTATAATTCTCCTAGGCATAAGCTTGGACCGTGCGAGCTTGATGAGCTGCTCTCTGGGCCCGTTCCAGTGGTTATGGCGGGAGACTTTAATGCTAAGCACCCTGCAAGGAATTCCAAATGCTCTAACCAAAATGGCAATATCCTCTATGGATATACTCTAAACGAGATTGACACCTTTGTTGCTGGACCCCTTGATGACACGTACTACTGCGACCATTCTCCTGTCAGTGACGTGCTATAATATTTTCACAGTCGACGACTTATCCTCTGACCACCGTTCAGTGATGCTTATCTTTGAGGGGTTGAACATCGATGTTAAGATTGGGCTTTGCTCCAAACAAGACTGGAAACTCTTCAGGGATATCCTTAGAGAAAACATCATTCCATAAAAGGAGGTTACTGACAACGAGGATATTAATGCAAATATCAGTTCTATTACTCGTGTTATCAATGATGCTACAGCTTCCAGTATTTTCACTACTGATCGAAAACGTCCTGAACATCTCGACCTCCCTACTTACGTCATGCGTCTCATACTTGAAAGGAATTCCTATAGAAGGTTATGGCAGCGTAAACGACTTCCGTTCTTCAAGACAAAATACAACAGGCTAGCTCGCAAGGTCCAGGAAGAGGTTAAATCTTTACATAATCAAAGATGGAGCGAAAAGCTAAAGTCCCGGTCAGTCCAGGACAACTCGCTCTGGGGTACAGTAAGGGCTCAAAAAGGAAACAGGCCTATCAACTTACCACCGCTGCTTACCGCAAATGACAATGCTGTCACGGGTGATCAAGATAAAGCTCAACTGATCGCCGAATCCCTAATTAAACACTTTACCATTCCTGGTGAAAACAACCCGGATAATTTCCCAAATATTCGTCTTGTCAACGATGGATGTATCGCATACGAGCTCACTCATCGTACTCCTACCTGTGAGGACACTATTGGTGTTCAGGAAATCTCCGATGTCGTCAAACATCTTAAAAGCAAGAAAGCAGCAGGTATCGATTCCATCACTAATAGCACTCTCAAGAACTTACCTCCTAATGTTGTTGTGACTATTACCTGGGCCATGAATGACTGCTGGAGACATGATTACTTTCCTGTCAAGTGGAAAGAGTCTGTAATCGTTACCATACCGAAGGCTGGTCTGAACCCTGCTCTCCCTGTCAGCTATAGGCCTTTAAGCTTGTTACCTATGCTATCAAAAGTGTTTGAACGCATCATTCTTAAGAGATTTAACGACTTCTGTGTGGCTAACAATCTTGTTCGTGAAGAGCAATTCAGCTTTCGACCAGGTCACTTCTGCCAACTCCAGATCTGGAGGCTTTTTGCAGATTTAAACTCTCCTCTTAACTGCGCTAAATATGGTGGTCTTGTGTTTTTGGATGTCCAAAAAGCTTTTGATCAGGTTTGGCAGGAAGGCCTAATACACAAAATGATTACTTTCGGATTTCCGGACGATCTAATGGCCTTGATTAGATCCTTTCTGTCGAACACGATATTTCGTGTAAAGGTTGGCTGCTCCCTGTCAAACCCGTGTGAGGTCAAAGCTGGTGTTTCCCAGGGTTCTGTTCTTGGCCCTGTACTCTTCAACTTTTTCATCCATGACTTTCCAACATTTACAAAATTCAAGCTGTATCTGTTCGCTAACGACGCGTTCATCATGACCACTGCTCGCGTTCCCGCTCATGTCATATCTCGATTGTAAAATGCCCTACAATCGAGAAATGGTAAAATGTAAAGTGTAAAGTGCGAGAAATGGTTTGCTAAGTGGAGACTGAATCTAAATGTTGACAAATGTAAGGCAATGTTCATTACAAAGAAACTTCGGAAACCCCCGAGTCCTCTCTTCCTTTCTGGTAGAGAGCTCGAATGGGTAAAACATTACAAATACCTCGACGAGTGGTGATAGATGCCAAGCTAAATTGCGGCGACCATGTCTCCTACGCCATCAACAAGGCAAAGAAAGCAAAGTTTCGTCCGGTAGCTCTTCTGGGGCAGAACAGTGCGCTTGGATTGGACTGCAAACTGTTGCTGTATAGGACGGTAATCCGAACCATCTTGATTTATGGTATGATGGAAGGATTTCCAAACTTTCCAAAACGTTACTTGAGGACCTTTGCTCAACTTGACAGGAGAGTTGCAACAAATACTTCTATTGCCGACGATTTTAGGATACCTCCCATTGGGAATCACGTCCAGGAATTGATAAAAAGCAGCTTCCGAAGATAAAAGACCATTCCAATCCTCTTGTTGCAGGTATTCTCTAGCACCCGCTTACCTTCAGAAGCCTTCTTAGACATCGCAGGCCGCGTCCCTTCTGGACATCAATTTCGACGACATCCAAAAGGCGATATTTCCGGAATATTGGATCTCCTAGCTCCTCGTGTCCCTTGTCCCTCGTCAATCAACAATCAACTATCAACACTATCGTTCTGATAGGAAAGGACTCCATCTTATCCTCTTACTTACTTACTTTTCACACCCGCTTTTCCGTTAGGGTCGCGGGGGCAGCAGCCCTATGGAGGATCTCCAGCGATCGCGATCTTCCGCCATCAGGCGCATGTCCTCCCTCGTAATATCCAAGCGACTCGAACCCAGATTCTCCATGTAGTCTAGCCACCTGGTTTTAGCCCGACCCCTTGGTCTCTTACCCACCGGCTTGGAAAATAAAAACTGCCTAGGAAGACTAGTTTGCGGCATCCGTATCACGTGGACATACCAGCGCAAGTGAGATCTCTCAATGCGGAGAAGTAGCGGCTCAACTCCTAAAGAATCCCTTATTGTGCTGCTGTACACTCTATCTAGTAGGGTAACACCTGCCACACCTCTCAGGAATCTCATTTCGGCCGCTTGTACCCGCGATCGCACTCTTTCGGTCATTACCCAAGCCTCATGACCATAGGTTGAGAATGGGGACAAAGATAGATTTGAAAACGGAGAGCTTGGCTTTGTTACCTAGCTCTCGTTTCGTTACCACGGATCGCCACAGTTCACGTCTGACACAGCTTGCTGCACTGATCCGAGCATCCAATTCTTTCTCCTGCCGTCCATCACTCGTGAATGCAATCCCGAGATACTTGAATTTTTCCACCTGTCTCAATGAGGCTCCCCTAACATGGAGAGCGCACTGAGCAGGCTGTCTTGAAAGAACCAGAACTTCGGTTTTAGCCACACTGATCTTCATCCCAGCTTCTTCACATTTGGCTGCAAACCGGTCTAGTGCATGCTGAAGGTTCGTGCGAGAAGACCCAAGCAGGACAAGGTCGTCCGCAAAGAGCAACCTCTCCACCAGGCAGTCGCCCACACAAACATGCTCATCGCCTCGGCTGCCCCTGTCTATCCAGTCCATAAAGATAATGAACAAGATGGGCGACAGTACGCACCCTTGGCGGAGTCCAACACCCAAGGTGAACGGTCTTGACTTAATGCCATTTATCCGGATACACATCTCAGAGCTTTCGTACAGAGACATGATAGCAACCAGTAATTGCCCATCCACTCCATACTCTTGCAACACTTGCCAGAGCTTCTCCCGAGGAACTCTGTCATATGCTTTTTCGAGGTCCACAAAGCAAGCGTAGACCTCTTTTGCATACTCCCAGGATTTCTCAAAGATTTGCCTTAGAGCAAAGATGTGATCCGTCGTGCTTCGGCCAGGTCGGAAACCACACTGCTCCCACGACAGTTTGGAGTCGACTATTTCCCGACTTCTCTTCTCCAGACACTTAGCGTACACTTTCCCAGGAATGCTGAGCAAAGAGATGCCTCGATAGTTGTTGCAATCTCTCTGATCTCCCGTTTTGAAGATAGGGATCACAACTCCTGTCTGCCATTGCCTAGGGGCCTGTCCAGATATCCAAGCAACCTGACACACTCGAGTCAGCCACAGGATACCATCCTGATTTAAGGCCTTTAACATCTCGGACCGGATTTCATCATCACCTGCAGCTTTGCCAGTCTTCAGGGACTTAATTGCCCATCTGACTTCTGTTTCAGTGATACTACCGTGACTATTCTCCGCTCCAAGGTGCATCTCGTATGTCTCAGTTGTTGTCGTCACCGGATTAAGAAGAGATGCAAAGTATTCCTTCCACCTATGCAATACGCTCTCCTCCGTTTTCAGAAGCCTCCCATCTGAACTCTTAATAGTTTGTGATGAAAGAGACTTCTTTCCACGGAGGCGGCGCACGGTCTGCCAGAACACCTTGTTTGCCGAACCATAGTCTGCCTCCAATTTCTCCCCGAACTTCTCCCAGGCCTTGGCTTTAGCTGTTGATACTGTCTTTGCTGCTGCTTTTCGCGCCTCAGTGTACCGCACTCGACTCGAAGTTGACTTATTTGCAAGCCATAGCAAATAGGCTTCCTTCTTTGCCTTGACAGCTTCTTGGACTTCACCGTTCCACCATGCAGTCCTTTTCTCACCGCCCTGCGCCACACTCAGCCGCATACGACCACAGCACAAAGCAGCCGAAGTAATCACAGCAGTTTTAAAC
>JAHWFO010101277.1:0-16760 GCA_023313115.1 Rhysida immarginata | reverse complement strand
CTCTCTGCCGCTTGCTTCCGAACAACACGAACTACCATTTCACGTCGCCTCTCAAAAGCTGCGGCATGGAAATCGTGCACGTGGCCGACAAAGTCATTTATAAGAATGCGGTAAGGCTCTCGTCGTACGTCTAGAGTTTGTTTATAAGATTTTGTTTCGTTCTCGTGCAGATTAACTTTCACAGTCCCGGAAGGAAAGTCGGTAGCGAGGCCGTGTCGTCGATCGTTAGGGAAGCTGATCTCTTGATCGACGACGAGGATCACACGGCTGAGGAAGGTTCTGGGTACGGTTCGACGCACATCGACGAAGATACGATTAAGCCTAAGCTTCTCGAGTTCCAGTGCAAGTACTCGACGTCGGGATTACCGTTATTCAACCCGGTAAGTCTTGGAATCGCTTCGCTAATTCGTTAGTCAGGTGTGCAGCTTAGTTCTGTTGGCTACGCGCATTGACGCGATGAGTGCTTAGAAGGTAGCAACAGGAATCTTTGTCCATGCGCCGTCGATAAACATGGATGGTCTCGCAGGGTGGACTGTCTCGCTGCTGTGACGTGTCGATCCAGATGTTCGCAAAGATTCTTGCAACAATGGATAAATATGCACAGTCATGTAGCCGCGAAAACAACGGTTTCAGATAGTTTGTTTTCAGATGTCTCACGGCGGATACGCCTGCCCGTCGATACGATGCAACGCATTTTTTTCCGTTGGTCTGGAGTCCAAAATTTGTTGCATCGCAAACACATGTCGCTTCTTGCGATGCACGCTTGTCGATGTGGGTGCTACAACGAGACTTCGGTTGCGAGGCCAAGATGCAACAACGTTCTCGATTGTTTTCTGGTGCTCTCAATGCATCGACGGTAGCACGTCATCACTCATGACTAGCCATCGTGAGCACCCTACAGTTTGCGCACCTGAATGCACATATTGTCCATTGTTCCAGTCATTGTACACCATCACTATAGCAAGACGTGAAGAGTTCGCGAAAGCTGCGGTTTCAGAACGATGCTCGGGGCACTCACAGAGAATTGCACGAACATGAAAGCAATCGAAGTTGCAGCTTGAGACCACATGAGTAGGTCGTATAACCGCCGCACGCTTCGATGCATGCCTCGACTCATAAAGATGCTGAATGTCGTCTTGAGAACAAAACAACAAATCTTGAGATCGTGCTTCCCAGCGAAGTCGTGCCGCAGCTGCGTTGCGTGGATGTTACTTATCCTGCTAGAAAGACGTGTTACCCTCCTGTCGCAAGAACGGAAGAAGACTGGACGTACCAACGAATGGTGTTCAGTGTTCCATCTATAAAGACGAAGGGTAATTGCGAGTGGATGATGCCGTATGTTTGCTCAAAACGTCCGTACGGTTTTATAGTCGTGCGAAAGTGCATTCCTTCCGTAAACCGCTGCCGACGACATGGAGCAACGCAGAAACATGACGAGCGATCTGCACAGCGATCTGCTGATGAGACCATAGTCCCATCAATTCGACCTTTGTCGAGCTCTGCAAGTCGTTGCACCGGCTGACTGTGCGTGTGCGAGGCATTGCAGTTGTTGTCACGACAGCTACAGTCAGCTGTTCCTGTACAGTGCAAATGCAAATACGTTCGTTCACTTGAGTAATACCATTAGAGACGTGTGTTTGATGGTGCGAGATTGCGAGCACTGAAGATCTACAGTAGCGCTGCTGCTAACACGATCTTAACGCATAAGTAAAACTCAAACAGAATTAAATTGTCGCTTCTCAATGACGTGGAACCTCAACAGTCGTTCCTTAATCATTTTACGTGTTCGTGACGTTTCTTTGATGCGTTTGTCATTGCAGGGAGACAAAGGCGTGAATTTCAACATCAATAGTCCACACAGTCAGATCTACAGCCTGGATCTATATCGAGACGAGGAATCTCGCACGTAGATCAAATCCATCGACTTCCTCCTCAACGTCGTCGAAAACGATCGCCTTTTTGTCGAAAGCAGAATCGATGCAGATGAGCGTCGTATTGAACCGTTGTCGTCTCTTGTCAATGTCTCGTGATTTTGTTTTAATCTTATTTTCTTTGAACAGGCCCTCATCTACGCGTCGTGACAGACTATTGCTTGTTATCTGGTTCGATCAACGCGACGGGCGAATCTAGGATTCCTCTGGTTTGCAACACTTGTCCGACAGACGTGAGCATTCAAATGGAGAGAATCGCATCGCATAATCCCAAAGTCGGCCCGATGATTGACGATTTGACTCTCGCTAACGTGCGCCAGTGGAACCATTTCAACTTCCAAGTCAATTCGGAATACCTGAAGTTTGGCGCGCTTTATCTTCACTGCTTGGTCGGCGCACGCTTGGGAGAGTCAAACAGGTAAGACTGAAAGTACACTTATACCGTTTGTAAGATGACTACAGCGAAAGAGCTACGCGAGTCGAGTATGTGTTTTATTCGTTGTTGTTTCGTTGCAGTGCGTGAACGTGCAGGATTACTGTGAGAATCCTAATTTGAGGCCGTTTTTAGATCGCAACCTAGGAACGAACAACGAAGTCTTGACACGTGGACCCATTTACATTCTACCCGAGTCCAGTTTAAGAATCTACAAAGCTAATCGTAGTGTATCATAAGTTTCTTACGCCTGGCGCAGTAGAACAACGTACGCAAATTCCAGCAAGATCACGCGACGGCGTTTGGTGTTTTAGCACGTGCGCGGTAAATGCCACCATCAGTGTCCAGAGTGTGCAACCATAAGAGTGACGTCATAGTGGAAACACACCATCTTACAAGCAATGTCGTAGTAGAAGCACGATGTCATAGAGGCGACGTCGTAGTGGAAACACAACATATTAGAGGCGACGTCATAGTGGAAACACGACGGCGTAGAGGCAATGTCATAGTGGAAACTCGACGTCATAGTACAAACAACGTCATAGAGGCGATATCATAGTGGAAACATGACATCGTAGAGGCGACATCAGAGTGGAAACACGACGTTGTAGAGGCGACGTCATAGTAGAAACACGACGTTGTAGAGGCGACGTCATAGTGGAAACACACCGTCGTACAGGCAATGTCGTAGTAGAAACACGACGTCATAGAGGCGACTTCGTAGTGGAAGCACGACGTTGTAGAGGTGGCTGAGTCCGCACGCTGGCCAGTAGAGACTGGAGGAGCCTGAATCGGTTATACCACAGGAACAGTCGTCAGTACCATGACGATGCGTCGGGAGCTCTATGCCTCCATCATCACCTCTGTAGACGCTCAGTGTCGTGTGCTCTTGTGTAAAGAGCAACTGTCTCAATCGATGGTGGTTTGCCGGCGTTGACAGTGTGGCCGTGTGTCTCCTGGTTTGGACTAGATCCGCTGGTTGTGATCGCGGAGAACATGGCATCCATGCAGTACCTGGACGTTACAGACAATTGCATGCTTCCGACGTTGTTACAGCATGTAATGCTGTCTGCACCTTGTTTCCGGAGAATGACGTTCTGGAACCTTAGTGGCTCGCCTACAGTCCAAACCTCAACCCAGAACATCTTTGGGACGAATTGGAGCATCTGATTTGTGTGCATCAGAGACGCGCATCCGACTTGTGCAGGGTTTGAATTAGGAGCGTGCAAAAGTGCCTGGTTGCTTGCTATCAGCTGTAAGGGCCCGTCTGTCCAATCGGTGTAAGGTTCGGCCTTTTGAACAGGTTCCTTAAATGTAAAACATCAACCGTGAGCCAACGATTATGTTTCTAATGTGAATCTCAATTATTTGCAGTCGTGAAAATGCGCCACTGCCTAAGGCAGAATTTTGAATTATCGTGGCCGAATTGAGTGGTAAGGTTTAATATGAAATTCACACCAAGATTCATCCGCTATAGGGTTCGGCCCAGGTGAGGATCGCCCAAGGAAGGATAGACTCGAGATCTTTGATGTAACAGAATAATAAATAAATTTATTCATGTGAGGAACAATTAAAGTAAAAAATATGTAAATGAACTTTGACCACTCTTCCAGTGTCGCAAAGAATAAAGTAATTAATTTACACAAATGATCTAGTCATGGTAAAAGGAACTCAATAAATTTGCGCATGGCTTTAGTAAAAGGGAAATCAGTTATATGAATAATTGTATTAAGTGGAATATAATAATGGCAATCAACTCACAAAAGGTAATACAAAGGAAAACGCTTTAAAATGGCCAGGGACTGAAAACTTAGGTCCAGAACTCACGCATACTCATACGGAACAGCATCATCAGCATCGTGGAGGCTGGACAACGGGAGTGGCGGGACGTCTGAATCTTGGGCCATCTCTTGTCTACTTCGTTCGTCTGAACTTGGATACGGTGACACAGCAGTTCAGGAAAAGACCGAAGGACAAAGACTAACTGATATGTTATGGGAGAAAAGCATTGTTAACGCGGGGTCACCGCGATGAAATACAACGTTAAAAGTCGAGCAAAAAAAAAAAGGAAAAACTGGTTGCACCAAATTAAAAAGAAACGTTAAAATAAAAGAATTTAGGTGATCCCTCTAATGCAAACTGTGCAAAACTGGACATTTGGAAGCAGTGGTTTCTGCAGCCAACCGAGGAAAGCTAAGCCCTAGTCATCGACACTTACGTCCGCAACAGCCTACATGAAGAGGGCAAGAATTAGAAAGCCGCTGGAAAGGTCTTGACGGCGCAAAAGCCAAGATCGATCTTCCGAAAAAGGACTCAATCAGCCGACCAATAGTGAACGGCGTGATGTCACGCCGGCTACTAAAGTGCTCCAAAAACCGGATCAAACCGCCCTCGACATCTGGTCCAGGGTTCGGCGCCGGGATGCCGGTCAACCACCTGTTTTTCCAGAAAAATCCAGAAACATGCCCAAAGCAATAGGGCTGTCAACGCAATCCGACCAGTCGTGGGTGGCGAGGGACAATTTCTATTCTTGGCATAATCAACCTCCCATTCCAAGGACTGGACAATCTCAAAACACATTGAGTTGAGAAGACAAGAAGGGTGAACAAACACTCCCTTCCCAAAAAGCGAGATAAATGCCTAAGAAAGAGGACGCGAACATTAGTCATGCTTCACCCTCTAGGTCATAAAATTTCTTAACACTGAACAAAGAGATTCTAAATGATCTCCCCTAAAATTCTAGCTTCCAAAAAATGTAGAAACTTAACCCGTTTTAGAAAAACGATTAAAAGAATATCACCCATTCCTTATAATAGCATAAACTGCTATTTGTAAAAGTCAATAGACAACACTTTTTAAAAAGTCCCAAATGCATAATAAAAAGAATAAATATGCATTACTGAATAATAAATCAATTTGACTACAAATAAAATCCGTGTAAGGTCTGAACCTTTACACAGCGCATGCGTCCTTGTGTGGACGCAGCTCTAATACCAGAGATGCTGTGAAGAAAGCGTCTGTTCCATACAATATGTGTCCGCTTTCAATCGAGCAGTCGGCATACATCGTTGGAGCCGGTGTGGTAATTCAAAGTGATTCAGAGGTACCGATTAAAGTTACTTTTCAATACTTTTAGATTTCTTCTCTTCGGTGGGCCCGTTCTTAGCGCGTGAGAAGAAACCGCACATAAAGAACACGATGAGCAACTTTGCTGACAGAGGGGAAGAGAAGATCGTCATTAAAGAACAACCGCAGCTCATACTCATTGGCTTGTCGACTGAAGCCGTCGTGGGGGATTGCTTTTGCTTCCTTCGTCATAGGGGCTGCATTGACGAGCATTCTCTGGTTCATCCACCTTCGAACAGGTAAGAGTAAGTGTATGTTTGATTTCTTAATGATATTGGGTATCACAAGGGTTGGACAAAATAATGGCAACGCACTATGGAGCGGCGTGTGGTGCACTGTCACGTGACTAGGATAATAAACAAATGAATATGAGATTCTCCATTGAAATTTGCAGTGTTGGATGCTGTTAAGATTGATGTTGTGACGGTAGCAGGGCACTTCATCGATGACTTCTCTGTGATGAAGCGACTGTCAATGAAACGTCATATTGATGAAGTGAATATCAATGAAACGTCGCTATTCATGAAATATGTCGATGAAACGTCGTATCGATGTATTGGCTCTCAATGAAATGTCTTTTTGAGGAAACATCTCTGTTGATGAAGCGACTGCCATTGAAACGTCTCTCTTGATAAAACGTTATATCAATGAAACATTATAATGAAGAAACATGATGTCAGTGAATCGTCACTGTCGATAAACGCCTGTGTCAATAAAGGGACTATCAATAAAACATCTCTGCTGATGAAACGTCTCTGTTGATGAAACGTCGTATCGATGAAACATCTTTCGATAAAACGTCAAATGGATGTAACGTAATGTCGACGAAACGTCTCTGTTGATGAAACATTGTATCGATGAAACATCTTTTGAAGAAACGTCATGTCGAAGAAACGTCTCTGTCGATGAAGTGACTATCAATGGAATGTCTGTGTCGATGAAGTGACTGTTGATGAAACGTCATATCAATGAAACGTCATATCAATGAAACGTTTTATCGATGAAACATGATATCAGTGAAACGATGCTACGGTACTGTGGTGCGGGGATTTCAATATGCACCAGGACTACACGCATTAAGTACGTAGCTTTTTTTTTTGAGGTGATAAATAAAACTTTAGGACTACCCCTCGTAATTTATTAAAGATTCGGGTAACCTTGAGCTACGCTTAGAATAAGATTAAGGGTGTGTCTAAAAAGCCTGACCGCTCGCGAAGAGGTTACATCTTACGATTGACGGCCGTTTGTTCTTTCATTGACAACGCACTCGTGAGCATTTTGATTCAAAATGGCGTCTGCGATTATACTCACCGAATCAGCCGAACTCCACCGACATTGGACTCCAGTCGTGCTAATTACGACTGGCATTGGATTGCAGTCGCGATTAGCACGACTGGTCGCGTTATGAAAGCGCTCATCACGACTGGTTGGACTTATGTTGTGATAATTTTGACTACCATTTGATTTCGGTCGCATGACGACCGGTCGCGTTATGAAAATGCTCATCACGACCAGTCGTTACTTTATGAATCTGCGTTGGACTCTAGTCGTGCTAATTACGACCACTGTTGGATTTCGGTTGCGATTAGCGCAATCAGTCTCGTTATGAAAACGCCCATCGCGACCGGTCACGTTATGAAAACGCTCATCGCGACTGGTCATTACTTAATGAACCGGCGCTGGACTCCAATCTATCTAATTATGACAGACTTTAGATTTCGGTCGCGATTAGCGTGACTAGTCATGTTATGAAAACGCTCATCACAACCGGTCGCGTTATGAAAATGCTCACCATGACTGGTCGCGTTATAAAAACGCTCATCGTGACCAATCTTTACTTTATGAATCTGCGTTGGATTCCAGTCGTTGTAATTATGACCGGTGTTGGATATCAGTCGCAATTAGCGCAAGCAGTCTCGTTATGAAAACGCTCATCACGACCGGTCACATTATCAAAACGTTCATCGCGGCTGGTCGTTACTTTATGAACCGACGTTGGACTCCAGTCATGCCAAATTCAACTGACGTTGGATTTCGGTTGCGATTAGCGTGACCAGTCACGTTATGAAAACGCTCATCACGACCAGTCGCGTTATGAAAACGCTCATCATGACTGGTCGCATTATGAAAACGCTCATCGCGACCAGTCGTTATTTTATGAATCTGCGTTGGACTCCAGTCGTGCTAATTACGGCTGATGTTGGATTTCGGTTGCGACTAGCGCAATCAGTCTCGTTATGATAACGCCCATCACGACTGGTCACGTTATGAAAACGCTCATCGCGACTGGTCGTTACTTTATGAACCGGCGCTGGACTCCAGTCGTGCTATTTACGACAGACTTTGGATTTCGTTCGCGATTAGCAAGACCAGTCACGTTATGAAAACGCTCATCACAACCGGTCGCTTTATGAAAATGCTCATCTTGAGCAATCTTTACTTTTTGATACTGCGTTAGACTCCAGTCCTTGTAATTATGACCGGTGTTGGATATCAGTCGCGATAAGCGCAAGCAGTCTCGTTATGAAAGCGCTCATCACGACCGGTCGTTACTTTATGAATCGAGGGTCGTCCTAATCGGGCGAAAATTTAAAATGAGTAATGCCAGTTATTATTTAGGCCTGCATCATTCCCGCGACGATCGGGCATAGTCGAAATTTCGAGCCAGTCACTGTTGGCTCCTAAACGAGCTTTACGACGGGCTTTGACCGGTCGGAGTTTTTAGACACACTGTTATTGTAAACGTTTTGTAAATCACTTTTCACCGATTCTCTCTTTTTCTTTTTCAGATCCCATAAGGAATGCTCGAAATTGCGGCAGTGCTTCGCACCACTTCGGCTACAATTTGTCGGCCCACAGCAGAAGTTCGACTCCGAGTTCTCAATACCGATGACAACCTAAACGGCTCTTCCAACGTTTTTGTTTTTGTTTATTTTTAGTTGGACTTTCAATTCGAACCATCCCGTCAACGATGTTTTTTTTTTTTAATTTATAACCGAGACCTCGCCGGTTTTACTTTGAAGCAGCATATCACGACGAAGTACGTTCTGGTCAATAACACTACACTAGAGTTCTTTTTTACAATGATTCGCATACCAAAATCTTTCGTTGCTGGTCCACGTGACAACATAACAAAGAAACCGAAATGAATCGACCGAAGAGGGATTACTGTCGTCGTTGTCGGACGTTCAGAAACTTTTCCCTCGATGATCATCGAATTTGTGCCATTTTCTTATCCAAATGCGTCACGTGATGGATTGCGAGGACGACGAAGAGTGTCAGTTCTCTTTTGTTTCGTGTCTTCTAGGTTGCGCAAGGGGCCGTTCCACGAAGAGCCCTTTTCTATTATCTCAGGTATTTCTTTAAGTTGAGCTGTTCTCCCTCTTTCGTTGTTGTTCTGTGTTGGATTTCTTCCTTGACGTCGTCATCAGACAACCACACATTCATTGTTTTAACATTCGATTTGGATCCTTCAGTACCTGGAAATTTCTTATCCAAAAGGGTTCAAAGTGCTCAGCATTCGTTGTTGTTATTGGAGTCGTCGACACTCGTAAAGGAAAAAGACTTTGGTAAGGGACAAAGACGAAGGACGTTTTGTTTTGTAGTAGGACATCGACGAAAGGTTTCCAAGCGAAGATGAGAGAGAGAAGCTTGCGGATGGACACGTATAACGCTGCGGATTCGTATGCAGTAAAGACGTTTGTTATTGTAAGAGTGCGCTGAGCATCATGACTTTTTGTCGTCATAGAGCAGCGGCGTAATCTTCCATCACTCTCTCTCTCTCTCTCCGATTTGTCATAATTTGTTCACCTCATACAATTGTACATTATTACGAAAGGTTTATATCTACATACAACAACAGTTTTGTACGAAAATGTATAACAACGCAGTTGCGTAGCTTTTAAAAGACAAACGAGAAATATTTATTTTAGATGGGGGGAGGCTGTGGCCTGGTGGGCTTTTACTGAACACAACTTCTGTGAAGTTAACTTACATCAGGCACGGCTCGTCACTGGATGGGTGACCATCCGTTATAGCAGATCTTTACCCCCCCTCCGGCTGCTGCGCCCATCATACAGCAGTCGTGAATCCAGGTCCATCCAGGGACCTAACTCGTCGGCCTCAGGCCATACAAGCCCTAGATGGATGTATTGGATCCAATTAATTTGTGATGCTCAAAATGAGAATTTTTCACATCACATTTTTTTTTCCAATTCTTTTTGATTCCTTGCCAATTTAACATTTTAGTTTATTTTTTTTTGGTTATCCGGAAAACCATTATTTATCATTAATTTATTTTATGTATTTTTTTTCTGGCTCTGAATCAATATTCTTTATTACCTCATAAAGCTTATACTGACAAACCATATAGTTCTTGGGTATATTTTCGGAGAGTTTTATTTTTATATACAATTTTCATAGGCATTTCTCTTTCTAAGACAATTATTTTGTTTTTACATATATATGCAGTTTGTTGCATAGTCATATTTTTATGAATTATTTATTGAAACAGGATCCTGCGGATAATAAATATTGAGAATTATAGTGATTCTAGCTTTTAACAAATGCTGTGAATATCTTCATGTATAAATTGTCTAGAAATCTTATGTAAATAATGCAAATGATTAACTTGAGGATAAAATAAAACTCTTTTTCCACAACGAAACAGGAAATGAACAAAAAGAAAAAGACCGAAAATAAAATGAAAAAATACAACCTGAGTCTGTAAGCGCTTTTCGAAAGATTTGCTTTCATCATTCAGCAGCCAAGGAGCACCTCGAGAGAACTTGAGAGAACTGACTTGGAATAGAACATGCTGAGTTTTTATAACGGACAGAAGCCAATCAAGACAGAAAGATCTAACTGAATTTTATTGATTGGGTAAGTGCGTCGCCCATTTGATGAATGGTGATTCGCTAATAGGACCCCTATCTAAGTTGAGTAATAATTTTTCATCTGTTTTTTGAATGGCTAAGCTTTCGAAGGCGTCCAGAAGGTGTTTCTTGTTTATTGACTCAATAAATTTTACATTGCTTAATAAAAATTCATGCCCGGTATCTAGCGAGTGTTTGGCTATGGATGACTGATTCCCTCTACCATATCTTGTGTGTCTCATGTGTTCTTCAAATCTTGTTTCAATATTCCGGCAAGTTTGTCCTTTGTATCTCATGGGGCATTGGGAACATCTAGCTTCATATATTCCTGATTTCTGTAGTGGTGGAATCGGGTGTTTTGGATTAGGTAATAAATGCCTGGTGTGGTTGGGATTGCTAAAAGATAAAGAAATATGAAAAGATTTAAAGACAGAATTGAGACCTTTGATCAATGATTTATTGTAAGGTAAGGATATGACTCTCCCTCTATTTTTAGTCCAGTTGAGAGTAGTGATTTCGTCCATGAGTTCAATCAATAAAATTCAGTTGGATCTTTTTGTCTTGATTGGCTTCTGTCCATTATAAATACTCAGCATGTTCTATTCCAAGTCAGTTCTCTCAAGTTCTCTCGAGGTGCTCCTTGGCTGCTGAATGATGAAAGCAAAGCTTTCGAAAAGCGCTTACAGACTCAGGTTGTATTTTTTCATTTTTTTTTCGGTCTTTTTCTTTTTGTTCATTTCCTGTTTCGTTGAGGAAAAAGAGTTTTATTTTGTCCTCAAGTTATTCATCTTCATGTATATTCCATTATTTGTATTAAATATTTTTTTTTAATCTTCATGTCTTACTCAACAATGTTGCCTAGGTTTATCAATTGTTGATTCAGCAGTTGATGCCATTCCATAATTTGCATGTTTAAGCTTCAGGGAATGCATTGCCATTGTTTTCATGTGCTAGCCATGAGCCATTGGATTGTTACTCCAAAAGCTTAAATTGAACAACACTGCAAATTTTCTTCACAGCTCTTCAGACCATCAGCCAGGATGCCAGTCTAATTGTGTTCCTGGGTTAAAAGTTTGTTTAGTGTGTTTGCCTCCCCCTGGTGTTTCCTGGGGGAGGTCGTCTTTCTCCCTCCAAAAAAAAAAACTTTTTTGATATCAACCATGGATTGCATGGTTGATATGATTGCCGACGGCCCCTTCGCCGTCGGCATGTTCATGAAGGAGCTATACGCTAAAACGCGTATACCTCCGGTTCTCCCGTTGAGTCACCCCGCTGTGACTGTTCTGCAGAGGCTTTCTTCGACAGAATCGAAGATGCTCTGCAGGCAATAGAACGTAGCCGACCGCATAGTGGCTGCGGACTTCATCAAGGTTGGACAAACCACCGTCCACCTGAGTTACGCCAAACCCGGATATGTTCCAGTTCTTATCCGGGGCGCATTGCCACTGATGGCTGAGAAATATCTCCGAGACTGCATGTCGGACTATGGGGTGGTGCGTAGAGTTTCATACCCCCTGCACCCAGATTATCCTCTTCAGATGACGGGCGACATCGTAGTTTTCATGGAGCTCCATAGAGACATTCCTTCTAATCTTGTGATGCGCGGAATTACCGTCTCCGTGTCTTACAAGGGCCAAAGGCAGTGCTGCTGGTACTGCAAAAAGACTTCTCATGTTCGAAAAGACTGTCCTCTCCTTCGGAAATGTGATTTCTGCCACAAAACCGTGCACAATTTCCACCAGTGCCAGGAGAGGTCAGATGCCCTATCAGCAGCCCCAACGCCATCGCCTCAAGGAATGTCGTCCCAGCAACCAGGAAAGATGACTTCACCGGCCAAGTCAACTTAGCCGAGCAGAGCAACAGCGCCTCGTCCTCTATCAAGGACGTCGAAGACGACCCAATCGTTGTCGTTACCTCCTACTTCATCGGGAAAATCGAAGTTGGCTCCACCATCGGCGCCTTCTTCATCACCGAGGAAGTCGAAGGCAACCCCACCATCGTCGCCTTCTCCTTCACCAAGTATTTCGAAGACGACCCCACCATCGTCGCCTCGTCCTACGACTCCTGGAAAGGAGATGCCGACTGCCCCTCCTCGGCCACGTGTGGATCAGGAAACTGTTCCTTCACGCCCACCTTCGCCTGATGTTTCCCCAATGGTGGAGGAATGCCACTCTGCTGAAGTCATCTTGGACGATTCGTTGTGCCCTGGGTCGGTGTTTGATGTGGAGGAGTTTCCAACTCTTCCTCCACCTGCTCTCACATCAGCATCGCAGCCTCTTCGAATCGCCTGTGCGCCCACGCCTGGTAGTATTTCATCCTCTGCTGGGACTACCAAGCCTTCAGCGTCTGCTCAGCGGGATCTTCTTGCGACGCCTAAGAGCCCTCGCAAGAAAAAGGCCCGACGACATCGTAGCAAGAGGGACTGGATTCCTATGTCCTCAACATCTGAACGAGACAGCTGCGTAAACCATCATCATCGCAGCCCCTCTTCCTCTTCGGGACGTGCTCGCTCCCCTACACGGAAGACATCTGAGCCTCCTCCGTCATCTGTGAGGCTCAAGACTCCTTTAGATACAGGTCAGCCCCCGTCAGCCTAAATTCGCAGTGAAGGTCTTTTCCCTAAACGTTCGTTCCCTTGGTTCGTCTTTCAAGCAATCGGTTTTGTCGTCATTCGTTGCCCAGTACAGGCCAGATATCCTACTCCTTCAAGAGCTTAAGCTTGCTGCTTTGCAACAGCTTGCTAACCTACCTGGCCTTCGCAGTCAATATCCATCTGCGCAGTTCTTCATCAACTCATCTTCACCACATGGACTGGGGGTTGCTACTATCATCTTCAACCCCTCCATTGTGGTGTCGAACTGCATCTTTGACTGTGAGTGCAGGGTAATATCTTTGGACCTCCTGCTATCTGGTCTGAAATTCCGATTGCTTAATGTGTACGCCCCGTGTTTATCAGCAGAGAAACTGACATTCTTTGAAGACCTGGACTTCTACCTGTGCTTGTCCTCGCCTGCAGTGGTTGCTGGGGACTTCAAGTGCCATCCGGATGAGAACAACATCTTTTCATCTGGGTACGTCTACCAGTTGTGCCAGCAGAATGCATTATTCGATCTGTGGGCGTCTTCTTCCCATTCCAACCAATGGGGGTCCACCTTTCATCAAGGGCCCTCTGTGTCATCAAAGTTGGACCTTTTTCTAGTAGACGCCACTTTTGCTGGTGCCCCTGGTTCCACGGAGATCATTCCTTGCTCTTTTTCAGACCACAGTGCCATCAAGTGGTCCTGGAACCCTCCAATCCCAGCCTCCTCTGCAGGTACTACTTTGGACAATTGGTTCCTGAACGTTTCTTTGCTTGACATCGATAGATACAAGGGAATGTTCGTTCGGTTTGTAGAAAGACATTTTCACAACCTGCCTCTGTCGCTAGCTTCGTGGCTTTCTTTTAAATCTAAGCTCCGTCGCGTCTTTAGAAAGATTGGGTGTGATGCTGCTAGACGCAACCGGCGCCATCTCCTCATGCTCCAAGAAATTCTGCGCCTCCTCCGCTGTTCCATCCCGAAGGAGGCATATGCTTATGACATCCGCCAGGTGAAGCGCGAGATCAATACTCTAATGATCCGCAAGGCCGCCGGCGCAGCTCTCAGGGCCAAACTGTCCTGGGCGTCTGACATCCGGAATATGTCGTCAGCTGCGTTCTCTGAGGAGAGGCGTCCCGCCAACAAGAAGAGGTGCCATCGTTTGGTGGTGGAGAATGGGATAGTAGAAACCGACGCTGATATCTTGTCGCCATTTTTCATCATTTTTGGCCACCCAGTCTATCCATCCGACGCCACGGCGAATTGAATCGAGGCACTTAGACCTTTCACTGCGGATGCGGACCTGTCAATTACCTGTCCCTTTTCCGAAGATAAAGTCATGAAGTTTCTGTCGATGGATGGCCGTCATCAGTCCAGCCCTGGATTAGACGGCATCCCGTATTCGTTCTACAATGCGACTTGGAAACTTCTTGGGCCTTTCCTGGTGCAAGTTTTCAACTCCATACTTAAGGACCCTTCCGCCATCACGTCGGACTTTACCGCGGAGAGAATCATCTTACTCCCCAAGGTACCGAATCCTAAACTCGTCACCCAGTGGAGGCCTATTACTCTACTCAACACAGATTATAAGGTCTTCACTGGTGTGCTCCAGCAACGTCTAAAATGCTTCGCCGACGATTTCTTCGATCCGGGACAATCCTGCTCCATTCCATCTCGCAGGATGTCCGACAACATCATCACCATCAAATGGGTTATGGAGGAAGCGTGTGTGCGTCGTCAGACTCTTGCCGTCCTAAGTCTTGACCAGGAAAAGGCCTTTGACAAGGTGAATCACGTGTTTCTTTTCCGAGTGTTTCACCATCTTCATCTTCGGAAATTTGCTACGATTATCTCAGCACTGTATGCTTCTGCCACGTCATGCGTGGCGATTAATGGCTCCAATTTGCCTTTCTTTGAACTGTCTAAAGTCGTTAGGCAGGGGTGTCCCATCTCTCCCCTCTTATATATTTTCTATTTGGAGCCATTATTACAATTTCTTAATCGCCACCCAGATGTCCGGGGGTACGATTTGCCAGCTGCTTCCATCAACATCCATACGCTGGCATACGCTAATGATGTAGTGTTATTTGCATTTGATGTGTATTCCCTGGGCATCTATAAAGAATCTTTCGATCACTTTAGCACTTCGACGGGAAGTTCCATCAATCTCGTCAAGTCTAATGGCATCCCTATTGGGAAGTGGACAGTGGACTATCTTTAAACCTTCCCAATAACGTGGTGCGAGCAAATCTCAGTGCTGGGATACGTCTTCTCTTTTCTACCCGACATGGACTCTCGTCACTGGCAGCAAGTTATTGACAAGTGTTTGTCTCGCCTTGGCAAGAACTTTCGTTATTCCACCTCGATGTTTGTCAAGGCGAAGTTCATCAAGTCACATATCTTGTCCCTATTGACATCGAAATGTCTATTCGCCTTGCCATCTCCTCAACTTTTGAAGAAGGCACACGGTGCCATTGCAGACTGTATTTGGGGGTATGCAGCAGCCCGTCATCCCCTTCGCCGGGAACTGCTGTATATCCCCTTCGAGGGAGGAGGCCTGGGCCTGCCTAACATCCGGCACTACCTCATTGCGGCCAGAATGGCTGCCTTGATCCGAGTCTTCCTTCTTCCCCCTCCCATCTGGGCTAATTTTCTGTTCCTGCACCTGCGTTTCTTCTTCAAGGTGAATGGGCTACAAGTTCCCACTTCGCTGCCAGTGACAATCAACCTACGATCTCCTGGGTTCTACAACCGAATCCAGGGAGACTTAGCGGCCTTCCATTCAAGATCTGCGTCAGTTAGATCCACAAGACTGGGGAAGCCTACGTCTATCTTGGTTCTTCCAGCAGGCCGACCGGGGTGCGTCTTCAGACATTGTACGCTGGCACCCCGAATATCCATGGTCAGCCATCTTGAAGGCCATCAAGTCCTTCGCCTTTGAGAAGACTGTGTTTAATTTTCAATGGGGTCTGCTGCACCATGGATTCTTTACTCTCCAACGTCTACATCAGTGGGGAGTAGTCGGTTCTGCTGGTTGCCTGTTTTGTGGGTCTCCTGAATCCATCGACCATGTCTTTTTCGAGTGCCCGTTCGCACAGTCCATCTGGGATCGCCTTTCATCACATTTTAATCTGACTGCCTTCTCCATCCAGTCAGTGCGATTTCTGATGGACTACTCCACCGGTGTTGCTTATAAGCTGGACCTGGCCACTTCCATCGCCTTCATGAATAGGGAGCTTTGGCTGGCTCATCAGCAACGACTTGCTGGTGTGCCTCCGCTAGCCATCTGGAGAAGAGGTGCCTCCCATCTTAGGTCTTTCCTCCAGCTTGAGTGGCCACGGCTTGGCCCAGCTACGTTTCGGAGACGCTATTCGTCATCTCAGCGTCTCTCTAAGGTCATTGGAGAGGATACGAACAATATCTCGTAACTCTTCACGTTTCCCCTCAACATCGATGACCCACCGGTGAGCGGACGGGCTTCCTCTTGAAGCGTTTACATAGGAGCAGCCCTTGAAGGCTGCCCGTACTCCTATCGCATGTTCGCCTGGGCACCCTGCCTGTTTTACGATCTAAGGGTGCCCCTCTGGTGTCATACCACCGGCTCCAGTTCCAACAGCGAAATTCCGTCTTGTGTTTACCGCCTCTTCAGTGTGCCTTCAATAGTTCTATCTGCAAAAATGTAATAGATTACTTAGTGTCTTTTTTCTTTCATCAATATCAAGAAATGTAAGCAACTTTTCAATTTTCACCCTCACCTGTTAAGTCTGTTAAGATGGACATTCTTCATCATAAACTGTGATACAGATTGTTCTGGTTTTCC
>JAHWFO010101276.1:10834-21847 GCA_023313115.1 Rhysida immarginata | reverse complement strand
AGGATTTATACTCTGTCCAACGAAAGAAACACTGTGCTGTCTTATTAAATTTCTGATTTCAATTGTTAAACATTGTTGCTAAGAAAAATTAACAATCGTTAACAATTCAAATCAGAAATTTAACTGGACACGCCTAGTTTTTCTTTCGTTGGATAGAGTATAGCATTTTATATACGAAATTATATTTAATTTTTTAATGAGATAAAAATTTGTTTATTACTTTTCACATTGGAATATGCATTTTAAAAATACGCAATTGGAAGACTTCTATGTCCCAATAATTAATTAAAATTATCGTTAATAAAATGCATTTATATCTCATTCTTTGCAAAATACGGAATTGAAGTTTATAAGCGGTTTATAAAAGATCAAAAATGAACGGAAATCAAATGTTCCTACTGGTGGCTCTTAGGTGACTGTTCCACAAATTATATATTACACAGATGAGACAATCAATGTTAAATTAGTGGAAACAGCATGGTTCATTGTTTTGATGTCATCGATTGTTCACCCATCATTGTTGCAAAGTCACACCGTACCGCCGGGTGCACTGTTTCGAAAGATTGTCTTTCACGTTTATTTTGAAGTTAATGAAAGAAGTATGGATGAAAATTTGTAATCGGATATGTGATTTATTTTTACGGGATGGAAAGTGCATGACTCATGCTTTTTTCTTAAATAGTACAATTTAGTATAGTCACCGATTGTAGCGCACCTGGCGATACAGTGGGACACAATCACGAAACCTGTTTCCATTTTCTCCCGAGACCAACGAGATAAGCCAGCCAGGTAGCCGAGCGGGCTAGGGCGTAGGCTTTCTAGTTCTCGAGTCCGCCTGGCCGTGGGTTCGAATCCCGCCGTGGGCATGGATGTTTATATTTGTCCCTGGTTGAGTACAGATATAACTTGTGTAAAACAGCGCAAAATGATCTAAGTAGTCGACGCCTAAATTTCTAGACCCCCCCCCCAACGAGATAATAAGGCCTGGAAGCATAAAGTCACCTGACCATCGGAATGCTTGCAATAATTGAAGCCTAGCCTCGAAAAGGGATCTAAGGGGCATAATTTCATAAACTGAACTAAAGGTGGTAGATGAATCTATGCAATCTGGTGTGTAAGGTGCTGCCACCTTCATGTGTTTTCAATAACTAGAAGCCTTCTTTACAATTGAGAGAACATCCAGTGTAGTGGAAGAAAGATCTATGTAACAAACCAAATGGCGACTCCCATGCGGAAAGTTTTAAGAGAAGCCGATTTAAATCGTGAGAATAAGGGGAAAAGAAAGCGTAAAGATGTTTTTCAGTGGAAAGGCAATACAAGAAAACGACTCAAGCATGCAGGATTGGCATACACAACCAGAAAGGGGTCTGTGACACCACCTAAAAAACGTCCGGAACCGGTAAGTGAATGTAACGTGGAAAAGGGATCTATGTTGAATGAAAGAAATTACTATTTCAGCACTTTAAAAAGTCATATAAAATTGAAAGCAAATGAAAACAATGTTGTTTTGTGCGTGGACTTGCAGCAGGTCATCTTCCTACCTATGCTGACACATTCAACAATATTTTTTATACGACAGCTCTGATGTTACAACTTTGCTGTTCACAATCCAGCTACCAAGCATGTCAAGATGTTCTTGTGGAATGAGACGATAGCAAAGAGGGGAGCATCAGATATAGCTTCCTGTATTTTGCAGTACGTGAAGGAACAATACCAGGCACTCTCAAATGGCCAAGAACGAAAGCTTATCATCTGGTCAGATAGATGTGTTGGCCAGAACAACAACTGAAAAATGATTTCCTTGTTAACATACCTCTTAAAGGAGAAGTATTTCAGTTCTATAGAACAGAAGTTCCTTGTGTCAGGCCATTTTTTCTTGCCTTGTGATCGGGATTTCGCACAGATCGAAAGGTGCTTAAAAAAAGAGGTTGCTTATGTTCCTTCGGAACTGATTCCTATTATTGCCAATCCATCCAACTATTATTGCACGTCCATCCAACCCATTTGAAGTGAAGGCAATGCAGCAAAGTGACTTTGTAGACGTCAGTGTGATAGAAAAGTCCACAAGGAAGGATCCCAAGCAGAAGATCACGGAGGCAATGGAGTACTCCCGTTAGTTCCACTAAATAAAAGAAGACGGCTTACTCGTGGACGAGCAGTACCCCATGATCTTCCGCTGATCTATGATGGGCTCCTTCCAGTCAAAGCAGAGAAGCTGAAGGACTTGAAAGATATGCTTCCCTACTTGCAGCCAGAGCATAGGAAATTTTATGAAAATATTAAATCTGAATAAAAAGTTTGTCTGAATCGATCCAAGGAATGCTTTTAAGTTTACTATAGATTATTTAAAAGTATTATTTTAAAATGATTAGCTAATCATTAATGAAATAGTGGAAAAGGGATCTATGTAGCATATACACTTAGATCTGTTTTCCACATTTTTTTTCAATTTTACTTAATATTTAAAAAAATATTAATCTTAGATAAACAAATGACAGTGTTTATATTATTAAACAACTTCAATAACTACTGTGCATGAATATTCAGAAATAACTTTAATCCTAAACTTTTTAACTTTTTTTGTAAAAAGATCATTTTGTCACTTAGATCCCTTTTCGAGGCTAGGCTTCAATTCAACTTTCATTGTCTCCATCTTGGATGCTAACAATCTGTGTTTTCCCGTTTGTTGGAACAGTAAAGGTTGGGTTGTTGCTAACACCCCGATGGTCAGGTGACTTTTTCGCTTCCAGGCCTTGTATTTCTCGCGTAGGCCTCGTTTTCTCCCGGAGCCACCGATATAACGGGCCCCAGCCAACACTTCCTAGAGACTCTAATTGTTAATAGACTCAAGCGGCTATTGTTAATCGTATTTCTACCAATAATAAGCCCTAAATTTGGCCGCTTTATGATGATGTAACAATATATAAACCTTTTATTGGCAGGCCTTCTCTCTAGGAGGTATTGCCCCTGCGCGGATGAGTCATCTGACTATATTAGTCCGGCCAATAATCTAACCTTCATTATTTCCAACAAGTGAAGATTACAATACTATTTGTTAAAATCCAAGATAAAAACAATGAAGATTACATTGTTACTCGGACTACTATGGTCAGGTGACTTTTCCGCGCTGGGGACCGTTCTTACGTTGGCCCCGCTTTTCTCCATAAGGACGTGATCATTTGTCCCATCGGTGTAATAAATAATCTGTGGCCGTGCTTTACAAGACCTTGTAAAGGTATGTTAAGAAATTATAGAATCACTGAGATGACGTTGGGATATAGTGTGAAAAAGGTTTATTTAATCAAAACATTTTTTAATAATAAACAAAATAATGTATATTCCATGATATAAAAGAAATCATTGTTGACTAGCTGATATACCCGACGTTGCTCGGGCTCTTTTTTGATGAAAGTTTGCAATATCTGAATGGGAATGTACAGTAAAAATTAACACATTAAAACAGTAAAAATTCATAGAGAAAAACCGAAAAAAACTTTTAAAATCCTACTAATGGATGGCCCACTAACAGTTCTCCCCGGTTCGTGTTGGAATTTTGTGTATAGCTGAGCGAGTTTATCTTAGTGCAGGAGAAACAATGTGTGGAATAATGTGTATGGCTACGAAATTGTGAGAAAACAGAAGGAAAACTAAACAATAGTTTGATCTGACGTTTTTTCAGCCCTGGCTGTGGCCGTAGTTCTTCTATTTTGTGCGACCTGACCTTTAAAAATTCATTTGTTTATCTAAAAATTCCACAATTCCAAAATTCTATTCTTGAGTGGGATGGATGTACATGATCGTTTCTGTCAGTGTATTCTGCAATTCCAACAATTGATATACTGTTAGGAAATAAAGAAATTAAACTGGAGCAAACTGCAAGTATCAGGTAAATGATATTAATTAAAAAATGGATAGAAAAATTCTGCGACTTGGATTCGAACCAAGAATCTCGACTGTCATGGACGACGACCCTACTAATTGGGCTTTTGCAGACACCTGAACAGCCATGCTATCACTAAGTGTCTTAAAGACAACCAAGTAGTCTTTACCTAATGTTTGGTGTTCCAGTTAAATTTCTTTATTTCTTATTGTGTGTTCATCAAACTTTCTGATGGCTTGGATAGGAGAAATTCACGATCTGTGAACCGGGTGCCCACCTCCCATTGGGCTTTCCTTCTTGACAACTTGGTTGTCTTTAAGTCACTTAGTGACAACATGGCTGTTCAAGTGTCAGTGATAGCCCAATTGACAGAGGCGTCGACCATGACAGTCGGGGTTTCTGGTTCGAATCCAGGTCGCGGAATTTTTCCATCAATTTTTCTAATTGGTAAACTGTTGCAATTCACACTCTGCTCTCGAGGTCTGTTGACACATTTGCATCGACGGCCACAGGGTCACTCACCACTTCTTTAGTTGAAGCAGTGTGCTGGAAAAATCAAAACAGCAACGAGTGAAGGGGCTGCTTTCTCTGCCGCCTTTCCACTGTTTTCTAATAGTCTGCTAACTCTCCATTATTTCCATTTACTGCTCATTTTTAAAGCTTTTCAAGAAAATGTTACATTCTAACAACTATCAATTCTAAGAAAAGCGCAAAGGACAGGAATTATATGTATTGTTAAAATTTCTGACGCCTTCTCACTGATTCTCAGAGGAGGAAGACCCTTCCAGCTGTATGCTGACGACCATTACGCGAAACTTTAAAATATAGTCAGGAAATTAGAAAGCCCGAAGAATATTATCTCTCTCTCTCTCTCTCTCTCTCTCTCTCTCTCTCTCTCTTTCATAGTTTGTATGTATATATAAATTGTTTGTTCGTATGTATATATATTTGTCTTTTATACAAATCTACAGTTTTATTCCAATCTTGATGAAATTGTGCACACATGACCATAAAAATATGGAGAAGAGCACTGTCTACATGAGATTTCGAAAAAAATAATCTTTTATATAAAATTCATTTTCAGTGTGACACATCTTTGTTAACACATTAACTGGTGTTGCACTTCAATCGTAACACATTTACTGGTGTCGCACTTGTAGCGTCCCCTCCCCCGCAATACCGATTATGTAGTACTTAAGACTCAGCGTCCAAGTACCTGGGGAAGGAAAAGCTAAAGTTCGAGACCGATAAAAGAGAGACTCCTAATACCACTGTGGCTGACTATAATCAATTTATTCTTCAAAACTATATGTGAACATAATATACATGCCTTAAGACTAAAGACTCATCCTGATGGGCCCCCTAGTTTCATGCACTATGTCAAAGTTAAGGTTTACATAATGTGATTTTTTTTTTCTTATATCAAAATCAACAACAATCAAACCAGCCGGCACTCTTGTCAGAAGAAAAGGACAATCTGCAGCTGAATAATAGCCTACTTGAGGCGAGAGCAACCGCTTGACATTGAAATTTGGATGCTGCGATAACTCACACTGCCGAATCAAATATTCACTAAATACCAGCGCCTGAACGCGCAATGCTCTCCTTTAAAGTTTGAAAGGGGGGAGGAACAGTGACCCCTCTTGGTCAGTGTGAGCTACCCATTACATTCCCATTAGAAGAACCGTCTCAGTGACTTATAGCATGTACTATATACATATGCAGGCACTGGGTTCTCTCATTTCAATGGTCAAATTCTTTATGCCGGATTACCACTCGTGCCTCAGAACTTGCTGACTGCTATCCATTTTATTGGCAAGAGTGCTTAATAAAAATTAGATTCCGTATTATTATTCTATTTTTAACCAGCTGTCTATGTTAATGAAACTTTATCCTACTATGCAAGAATAAAACGAATGCGCATCCTGTTCATTTAGTCCGTCTCGGGCTTATATCAGACAACACTCCGTTGTTTCGATAAATTGCTTACACTTGGGTCCATGGTTTCCGTGAATGAATCAAACGGACTCACCATAACTTCATAACCTGGACAGTTTCAAATGACGAACGGGGGCTTGCCATGCTCCACTTAATGGTACCTTGCACACGGTGTCGTCACGTCCATTACCATTCCTCATGCCATATCGGGGTCCTACCTGGATTCTCGTGTGGCGTACGTCTCCATTCGGTTGATAAGGCGAATCGGTTATTCATATTGAAAGAGAATTACAACATAGTTCAAAGTCAATAAATTCAATTTCAAAGCTAATAATGCATAATTACTTGGTCCCGGTAAAGTCGTAATTTACCCTTCTTACGGATTGCAATTACACTTTTCTTTCAGAGTTCAATAACAGCCTTGCTCACGTATAAACAACTTACTACTGCTGGTATGATTTCTTCTATTAAAATAATATATCAGGTATCATTCATAAGGGTATTTTGTAACGTTCCATAGACACAGCAAAATTTATTACAGGGACTTATCTCAACATCGACAAGAGAAGAAGCACATATATCAAAATATATTCACAGAAGACAGAAGAATTTTTCCCAACAAACGAAAACACACGTTCCTCCAATTCGCCGAAACGATCGCAACAATCCTCTGCTGGAAGCTGAGCTATCTTCTCCGAATTCCCATTAACAATGCAGCTCCAACAGAGGACTATGACGATCGCTCACGGCATATCTATCTCTCAGAAAAGACAATACAATACACAAATTATTTCTAACGCACCACAAACAATAACCTCACACAACAAACAACCCTCACTACTATTACATAACCAACAATAAAACAAAACACTACGGATAACGGACCTTATTTGCTATTATGACTACCCTCCCACCATCAGACACACGTGACTCATAAAACGGAACGTCACACACTACATAATTATCCAAATTATCCTCTTTTAGCGAGGAGGATAACTAATTGCAGAGTGTGCTTTCCATAAAGCGCGATATCTCCACCATGACCTACCTAAAACCTTCCCAGGCTCCATCGGAATTATCATGAAAAATTTCATCAAGATTGGTCTAGCCATTTTGAAATGCATAGCAAACAGATAAGTCCATGTGTGTTTCTTTCTTATATAAATCTTTTAATTAATTCCAATCTTGATGAAATTTGCAAATTTGATCTTCAAAGGAAGAATAAGGTCACTGTCTACATGAGATTTCGAAAAAATAATATTTCTCGATAATAATTCATGGATTTAAATTTAAATTATAGACCAAAAATACATTTCTCCTGAAGGACAATGAACTCCTAAAAACTCTTGAACTACTTATCCGATTGAGCTCATATTCGCACCATATGTTCGTTAGATAAACAAATGAATTTTTAAAGGTCAGGTCACACAAATTTACAGCCATAGCCAGGGCTGAAAAAACGTCAGATCAAACTATTGTATCATTTTCATTCTATTTCCTCCCACTTTCGTAGCCATACACATTATTCCATACATTGTTTCTCCGGCACTATGGTAAACTCGCTGAGCTATACACAACATACCAACACAAACTGGGGAGAACTGTTAGAGGGCCATCCATTAGGAATACTTTAAAAAAAAAATTTTTACAGTTTTTCTATATGAATTTTTACTGTTTTAATGTGTTAATTTTTGCTGTATATATTATTCCGATATTACAAACTTTCATCAAAAAAGAGCCCGAGCAACGCCGGGTATATCAGCTAATATTTTATAAAAGGGTGGTCCTCGATTTATGCATGTAAGTCGTGTGTCCTCAAAATGTTTTTGTTAATGAAATTTACAAAATGATCAGTCTTGAAACTCATTTACATGTCTTAATGAAAATATCTTACATACATAACTATTTGATTGGCTGAATCTGGTATATTTTCTCCAATTTTTGTATTTAATGCCATATCATTTTTAGAACTGTGTTGCTATCACTACTGTTGAAACAAACAGAGCAGTCTATTGTTGCACAAACTTTACCTTGCATTGTTCTTTATATATATATATTGGTCTATAATTTAAATTTAAATCCATGAATTATTATCGATAAATATTATTTTTTCGAAATCTCATCTAGACAGTGACCTTCTTCTTGCTTTGAAGATCAAATTTGCAAATTTCATCAAGATTGGATTTAAACTATAGATTTATATAAGAAAGAAACACACATGAATCTATCTGTTCGCTATGCATCTCAAAATGGCTAGACCAATCTTGATGAAATTTTTCATGGTAATTCCGATGGAGCCTGGGAAAGTTTCAGGTAGGTCATGGTGGAGATATCACGCTGCATGGATAGCACACTCTGCAATTCGTTATCCCCCTCCCTAAAAGAGGTTAATATGGTTAATTATGTAGTGCCACACAAGTAAATGTGTTAGGTATACAATGCAACACCAGTTAATGTGTCAACAAATTTTCAATCCCCCTTTCCCCCCCTTAGGGGTTGGTTTTCCCTATTTTTATTTTTATAACCACCCCTGTATTAGAGGAAACAAAACAAAAAAAATTATTCAAATCGGTCAAACCGTTTTTGAGTTTTAGCGAGACTAACGAACAGCAATTCATTTTATATATACAAGGTGTTTTTGAATTGAGTACAGATTTTTGGAAGATGATAGAAGAGGTCCTTAGAAGTTTTTTTGTCATATGAACATGGGGCCCCGCAGCTCCGTTTACTTACAATACTGCATTGAACAATCAAATGACACCGGGACGCAGTGTGCCTTGGTAGGCCTAGATTATTTTATTTTTAACAATTAACACAAGCAATCTACTGTATGACTTTTACAGTAATTGTTCGAAATGACCGCCATTAGCTTCATACAAATGCCTTGCGCCATCCATGGTACCAGCAGCACCGAGACACAGATCCATGTAAAACGATTCATACTGTTTGTTTAACTTTACACATGTAAAAAGTACATCAAGTGAACTTTTTAAAACAAATCTTTACCTACTGTTTTCCCAGAATGCGATTAGTTCATTTACATATGGACTAATGTATTTTACAATGGGATTGGATACCATGGAATCTCCTTGACGAAGTTTGTCCTAAGACTTTTCAACAAACAAGCACGTGCACCTTGAAATTTCTTTGCAAACAATTACTTTAAAAGTTAGTACAGTAGATTGCTTGTGTTAATTGTTAAAAATAAAATAATCTAGGCCTGCCAGCGCACACAGCGTCCCGGTGTCATTTGATTGTTCAATGCAGTATTGTAAGTAAACGGAGTTGCGGGGACCCCATGTTCATATGACAAAAAAACTTCTAAGGACCTCTTCTATCATCTCCCAAAAAATCTGTACTCAATTCAAAAACACCCTGTATATAGATTTTTATTTGATTTTTATACAAAAAAATATAGTTGTTATGCTTTTTATACTCTCAATAAGATGTTGAGTCGCCATTTCTAATGCATGGAATCGCACAAGCTCTTAACGTAGTCTTGACTCAGTTATCTCATACAGACTTAACTTTGGCTTGTAGCTCTTACAGATCTTCTGCCAGCGGTGGAGTTTGAACATACACTATATGATCACAAATATCCGGACACATGCACATTTGCGCTCTAGCCACGATTTCATGGAAATCAATAGGGCGTTGCACATCCCTTTGCCCGAATCACAGCTTCCACCCTTCGGGGAAGACTTTCCACCAAATGTTGGTAGGTACTTTCCGGAATGTTCCTCCATTCCTCCCGAAGAGCGAGAATCAGTTCAGGTACAGAAGGTGGCCGATGTGATCTGGCCCGCAAGCGTCTTTCCAATTCATCCCACAGACTCTCTATAGGATTGAGGTCGGGACTTTGTGCCGGCCAACCCATTTCTTCGACCCCTGAGTCCGCAAACCACTGCTGTACACGCCTCGCTTTGTGGCACGGAGCATTGTCGTGTTGGTAGAGAAATGGCCCGTTTCCGAAAAATTGCCACAACGTTGGAAGTGCACAGTTGTCCAAAACATTCAGATAACGGTCGGAGTTCATGATTCCTTGCACAGGAACGAGCTGGCCTAGTCCGTACAATGAAAATGAGCCCCACACCATGACTCCTCCTCCTCCGAACTTGACTGTTGGCTCTGTGCACTCAGGTAAGAAGCGTTCTCCAGGTATGCGCCAAACCCAAACTCGTCCATCGGATTGCCAGAGTGTGTAGCGAGATTCGTCTGTCCACATTACACGTTTCCATTGGTCCATTGTCCAGTTTCTGTGGGCTTTGCACCACTCCAGACGTCGCTTGGCGTTGACCCTGCTGATGTGGGGCTTGTCAGCAGCAGCACGGCCATGGAATCCCATCGTGTTCAGTTCCCGACGAATTGTCATGGTACAGGCATCATTTGCAGAGGCGTTTCGAAACTCTGTGGCAATTTTTTCCGCCGAGGACTTCCGGTTGCTGCGGGTGACACGACGAAGCACTCGACGGTCTCTGTCCGTTAGTTTCTTGGGTCTACCGGTTCGTTGTTGAACTGTTTTTGATTCCCGGGTCTTCCATTTCATAATGACATCGTCTACTGTTGACTTGGATATCTGAAGAAGGCTGGAAATGTCACGCACGGACTTGCCGCATAGGTGACATCCAACGATGGTTCCACGTTGGAACTCACTGAGCTCTGCCGAACGACCCATTCTTGCCAATGTCCAAGCAGAGTTGTGTCTGAAGGTGTGGGAAGCTATTTAAATAATGTGCAAGTCATTATCATGTGACATTGGGCCAAGCGATGATCTGTGAGGGGTGTCCGGATATTTTTGATCATATAGTGTATGTTCCATAGGTTTTCTATGGGTCCAACGTTTTTTCTTTTGACAATGACTGTGAAACTTATTATGAAGTTTGGGCCAAATTCTCCCAGCGCGGATAGTGGTCTCGTGGTCGTTAGAAGTATTAATGTTTCCAACACATGGTATTCACCAATTAAAGCTGCGCAAAATTTCACCAAAGGCAAGAATTAATGCCCCGCTTATTATCAGACAAACATCCTGGAACTAATGTTATCGCTTTGGCTTCCCGCGTCTCTACAGTGCAGAAAAGAATCAGATTTGGCTTCAAGCCGTACTGCAAGAATCGACACAGAATAGAATATAACAGATGGTATCAGGTAGGTTTTCAATAGCAGTACAAAACACAAATTTCGTTCACATAAACGTG
>JAHWFO010101275.1:17848-67042 GCA_023313115.1 Rhysida immarginata | reverse complement strand
GTTTTCCTCGATGTACACAAAGCCTTCGACCAAGTCTGGCACGATGGCCTTATTATTAAAATGATTATGGATGGATTTCCTCAAGATATAATTACTCTGATACACTCGTTTCTCTCCAACCGGTTCTTTCAGTCCAGAGTTGGAGATAGTCTATCTTCTATGTATGAAGTAAAAGCTGGTGTCCCACAGGGTTCAGTCCTGGGGCCAGTATTATTCAATTATTTTATGCGAGACTTTCCAAGTCCTTCCAAATGCAAGCTCTTTTTTTACGCCGATGACGCTGCTATACTGACCTGTGCTCGTCAACCAGCCGTAGTAGTCTCGCGGCTACAGAAGGCTCTAAAGGAGTGTGAAAACTGGTTTAGCAAGTAGAGTCTAAAATTGAATGTAGACAAATGCAAGGCGATGTTTGTCTCCAAGAAGAGAAAGAGATCATTAAATTCTCTAACACTATATGGCAAAAAACTGGACTGGGTTGAAACTTATAAATATCTTGGTGTTGTTATTGACTCTAAACTTACCTGGACTCCCCACGCAACTTATGCGTTGAATAAGGCCAGGAGAGCCAAGTTTAGCTTGATTGCTCTGCTGGGCCGGAATAGTGCTCTAAACATTGATAATAAACTCCTACTCTATAAGGTCATTGTTCGGACCATCTTGACGTATGGTATGCCCGTCTGGGCCACAATATGTAAGACTAGGTGGAAAGAACTGCAAACGTTCCAAAACGTTACCATTAGGACTATTGCGCAAAGAGATCGGAGAATTGTTCGCAATTCCTCCATTTATAATGACTTCAACATGACTCATATTGGCAAATACGTTCAAGGGCTCATGGAATCCATGCTGCCCAATATAGAAAATCATAGCAACGAGCTAGTCTCGGGCATTTTAAATCATCCTATACATAGAAAGAGATATCGTGATCCAAGGCATATACATGATATTAATTTTGAAGACATTGATAATGTCATAATTCCAGATTACTGGACTTCATAGGTCGTGTTTTATCTAATACTAGTGGTCTGCTTCTAGTCTAGACAGTCGTCAATCAAATTTTCCTCCACCAAGAGGAGGCAATTTTCTTTCATACTTTGGATGACCTTTGTGGGTACATCAGGCTTCTTTTCTAGTTCAGTGTATTTCCCTTGGATTATGATTATGAAGGGTGAGATTATGGAAGCTATGCTTCAAGTTCCAGACGAATACCGATACACTACACTGTTCGATTGTCGTTTATGAGTTTGGTCGTAATCTTTTGGTTTAAGCTTTGTAGGTTTCCAGTAATCATAGTATTTGATATTATGCTTGGGTTTTTCTCTCTCTATTCCTTAGCGTCCTTCTCATTGAAGAGAGGCTTTGGCCACGTCTAGGGTTGCACCGTGGAAGCAGATTTGTTTTACCGTACAAACCAACTTTAGTAAACAATGTTTTATTTTTAATTTTAATTACAAATGTATTTAATAGCTGCTGTTCCAATAGCTGCATGCGGTACACGACATTTTCTACGGCAGCTCGCAGCATATCTGCATTAATTAGTCTGATATGTAACGTTATTTGATCCTTTAAGGTTGAGAGGTCAGGAACATGTGCTTGATACACAAGGCTTTTCAAATATCCCCATAACCAAAAATCACAAGGGTTGAGATCAGGCGACATGGGTGGCCATACCATGGGAAATGCACGACTAATTATTCTGTTGTCTGAAAAACGTTCTCGCAAGATCTGCTGCACCTGACGTCCGATATGCGGTCGCGCACCATCCTGCATAAAAATAAGGTAGAATCCAGACAACCCTTTTCCTGCAATCGTGGTATTACAAAATTCTCAAGCATATCGGCATACCTGGCAGAATTGACGGAACAAGTCACCGGTCCACGGGAACGGATTTCTTCAAAAAAGTACGGGCTGATGATGAAAGAAGCAGTAAAGCCGCACCATACTATTAGTTTCAGTGAATGCATAGGAGTTGGCAGACACGTGTGGATTTGATGCAGCCCACATACGGCAGTTGTGGGTATTGATATCACCATTCAAATAAAAATGTGCCTCATCACTCCATAAAATTTGTCATGGCCATGCATCATCCGCTTTCATACGTGCTAAAAATCTCAACGAAAAGTCAGTTCGGGTACGTTCATCTCCAGGAAGCAATTGTTGAACATGTGTGAGTTTATAGGGATAAAATGTCAATATCTTATGCAATATTTTCCTCACCGTCGAATATGGGATATCTGTTTGGCGTGTTATTGCGTGTGCACTGCTGGTACCCTGCACAGTAGTCATCTCCTGTTCCACAACAGCAGTTGCAACTTCTTCAAGGTGTTGCTGCCTGATTCGTTTGCGTCCCCGGCCTGGTTGCACTCCTAGAGTTCCGGTAGATTCAAATCGTTCAATCATTTTCCGTAAGTTAGTTATGCTCATCGATCCTCTTCGTAACGTTTTCAATCGCCGGAATTCACGAAGGGCAGCACTTGCATTGTTGCTCTCCTGATAAAACAAATTGACTAATAACGCCCGGTCAGGCAGAGTAAGCGTCATCGTCAGGCCATTCGTTCGTGAATGATGGGAAATCCTCAGCCTTGCCTTTTATTGTCATGATTGCTCAACACGGAACGCGCTTATGCAAATGTATTCATTGTTTTCTTGAAATAAGCGCCCCCTATGGCGACTTTTGGTACTATTTTTTTTTTTTTTTTTTTTTTTGCAGAAATCGAAACTGCATGTTCCACTAAGTATTTACAGCAAAATGTACTGCATTTGGCCTAATAGAATTCCCGCTAGCGAGCTCTGAACACCTCACGTTATTTCTAGCCCACCCGGTATATTTCATCACTAAAATAAGGAATATACTGGGATAATGAATTATTTTAATTGGAAAAAACGTACTGTCACGTGTATAAATGGAAATAGATTCCGACACGTGCAGCCAAACCCAAGGAAAAGTGAAAAACCCTTCCCTCATCAACAAAAGTAAACGGATGCTAAGAAAACTAATATTAGAGGGATACGAATGATAACCCTACAAACAACCCGTTAAAGTGAATATTAAATTCCCATGTTCAATTTTAACAATAAATAGCCCCTAAACATAAGTTGACGTATAACACCCGGACCCACAAGACGTTAATGAAAAACCACCCCACTAACACGATTAAGCATGAAACATAAACCTAAAAACAATCGTTCTAAGCTTAATAAAAACAATAAAAAAATTAAAAATGAACAGTTACAACGATAAAAAAAATCATGAGCTTACTGTACGCAACTCACCTAAGACATCCGCACTACAATCAACGCACGATAACACAAAACGCACACAATACGACGACGACCGGGCTTCGCTGGGCCCATAAAAATATGGCATTCGTCCTACTGCCCGACTCATTCATATTGCAAACCTGCTGCCCGACTTGGGTTTTTCCCAAGTACTTGATACATCGACAGTTAGCCAAAATGATATCGGGTTGTTGTATGGACGTTGGTCCTACATTAAGCAGCAATTTAAAAAAGTCACTTTTAAAAGTGTCAATGAAGCGTTATTTTAATCTCCTTTTCACCAAAAAAAGAAACTAGTTTTCTAGAAAAAAGAAACACGTTACATTAACTATAGATTTTTATTAATATTAAAAACTGTTCTTTTCACAAGAAAATTATACATTTTAGAGATTACACACCGTCATTGTGGTACTTTATGGCATCCAAAATTTCTTTTAAATTTCTGACTCCCGTGTCGTATTCATTGGATAGTCCCTCTAACCTGTCGTTCAATTTTTGGTAGCTGCGATTCTTCTTTGCCAAGATCCGCACGTTTTCCACTTCACTTTGCTGACCTTGCAGCACTTCTATATATTCGAATATGTTGGCATATGTTTTCCCGAGTCTGATGTTTCTTAAAGTCTTAAACAAATAAAAAAATAAAACATTAAACTTATATCAATTACGACAACTCAAGTGTATTTAGAACTTTCATTGATGTGACTACTTACCTCCATATAGGTTCGTTTTATCTGTTTTGTTGGAGTTTCAGCGACTTTTCGTTTCAAATCATTCACAACATGATTATGTTCCCCAGACAATCTGAAGATGCCATCCGCCAGACATGCTCTGTATTTTATGAAATGTCTACAGTACATTGCTCGTTTTAAGATATTTTTATTTTTTCTGTATCTTTTATCTTTAGTAGCTCTTTTACACCTAATACAGTATACGAGAGACAGTGTGTACAAAATGTATCGATGTATCAAAAGAACCAATGTGATATCGATTATCGGTTGTAAGGTTGAACGATATGCTTAAAAAAAAACAGAACAAATATCGGGCAGACGGTTGCCGTTTGAATTGAGAAGAATGTCGGGCAGCAGGACCTAAACCAAAAATATCACTTAAATTAGGACAAACACCAAAGAGGTGTACAGAACAAAGGAAAAATCATCAAGCATACCGGGAAGAGGAAACGGGATGAGCAGCGCAAGAAGAAACTCTGTAATGATAAAAATGGATTAAATAAAAAAATTAAACAAGTGTTTATAATTAAATAAAATTGTCATTTGAACAGTTGAAATCTAAAAGCACGAAAGCTGGGCATCACCACACAGAAAGTCAACTTCCAAACAATTTGATAAGTGAGAACGTTCGAAAACGCACGCCATTAACCATTTTTTCCTTTCTTCCTTATTTACAATTTTTGTTACGGAATGCTGGAAACTAGTGCAGGGTGTCTAGCAAAACGATTTCGTCAAATTCCCTGATTTTTCCCGGTTGATCACGTTATTTTCCCTGGCCATAAGCAGCAAAAAAAAAATCTATTTTGATAGAATATTATTGATATTTTTCAAATTTTTCGGGTTTTTTTTGCTGATTTTGTAAAATTCCCTGACTTTTCCCGGTTTCCCCGGTCGCTAGACACTCTGCTACTAGCAGGCTGCTAGTGGTTACGTAAAATCTCCATGAAGGTTAGCATAAATTTGAAGCTGACTTAATGGCAACGAGCATACTCACAGTGGGCAAAACTCATAAGAAAGTCATGAGGGAAATCACCCGCTCCATGACCAACGACGTGGGCTGCTTCACAACAAAACGCAATGAAAATGAACCGAGATGATGACTACGGAGATTCAAACTAAGATTGGACTGCATAAATCAACCGAAGGACCGTAAGCATCGATACTGTCCGCATCGTCAGCACTGGCATTCTCAAAGTCCGGACGGAAAAATCCATTCGTCCGCCTTTACAAGTTAGTGTCTTCAAGCAGAACCTTTTCATAACTGCCTAACATCTAAAAAACTCCGGAAAAATTAAAAAAATTAAATTCACGCGATCGTGCGCCAAGAGTAAACATGCGCTATCAAGGAAAATACAAGCGAACGGACCGCTCTAAAAGAAAAGCCCTCCAGTAAAAAAACATCGTTAAAGTAACAATGACAACATAAAGAAATAACACAGGATTCATTATAACAATGTAATCGTCGGTTTACAAAGTGAAAATATTCTTTAACAAATTTTTCTGGTTAAAGCAATTATTTATTTTATTTGTTTTTGTATAAGTAAATTTTAACTATTATTACCTATTTAAGTACAAAAGTAATGTTAAAAAAAATATACAATACTAAGAGACGACACCGCAAAAAAAAAAAAACGCCACGACTATCTTAATGTGTATGTTCAAGGGGAAAATATATTTATAAAAATCTGTAAAGTGGCAACATGAGCTGCCCTGAGTTATGAGGCGAAAAAATTACAAACTCGTACCTCGACTCTGGATTAACACTGTCCAGAGCATTAGGAGACGTCCTGAATCATGTTCAAAGACTTCGAACAAACCCAATTCATATAGTTGTAAAAACAAATGCATAAAAATTAAACAGCCCATGTATAGCTCAAGGTTTTCCAAGCAGAAGCCGACCTCAAATCCATGTTTAGTCCATTTTGCTATAGCCTGGCCAGGCAAAAAACGAGATCAATATGTCTCGTGGAAGGAAATGGGCGGAGGAAAACGATCAAAGCTCCATATTAGCAGAAAACAACTTTTATCCCAAACGTCCTGTGAGCCCTTTGAATATTTTTCAGAGAAGGGGGCCACCGTAACCTCCTCCGGGTAAGTCGAATTTTCTATGTAACGAGATTCGAGGAATACTCCTCTGGACGATGAAAACCTTACAAAACAAAGGTTATCGCGTAACGTTAAAAAATCAAATACCTATCTTAAGGTAGCAAACGCTCACAACGATGACACCTACCAAACGCTCACGTACAATATATTTTAATTGGTAAAATGACGATGTTCTCATTTTCATCCTGATTGTCATTCTGCTTTGATATTCTGTCAGAGTTGACTGATATCATTTCTTGAAACGGGACGTTAGTATATAGATTTTCTATATCTAGGGAAACCATCTTGATGGATTCAGATGCTTTCAAGGTGAGGATATTATTCATTACTTGGGTGCTATTCTTGACGACAAAGCTGTTGTTGAGAGGGCACTTGTTGATTAGTAATTTGGACACCTTTTTAGTTAAATATTAAAAAGGTGCTTTGGTACAATTTACAACCGGTCTTATAGGATTGTTCATCTTGTGCACTTTGACAAGAGCTCTTAACTTGAGGGGGTCTAGGGTTAGACATTATTAGGCGGGGCGCTATTTCTTTGATAGCTGCCGACTTCATCTTTCTGGATGCTTTTTGTATAGATTTTTGGAATACAGGGCTAGGGTCCTTTTTTAAATGAATGAAGCCATTATTGGCGAAAATTTATTTACCTTATGTTGATAGTACTGATTGTAGATGACAACGGATGCATGACCTTTATCTGCACTCACTATTGTGGCGTTGATGTCTAAAGGCTGAAACAAATCTTCACGGATTTCACGCAACAAGTTGTCGGGCGCGACTCAAGCGACAACATGTCATCTTTTACGAACTAGTCGGACGACTCATGCGAGCGATACGCGTGGCTTTGAGCTCGTCCGACTTTCTTCCGCACGAAACAAACGAACCACCAATATCATTGCTCATTGTTGCTACGTCATCATTTGCTTTCGAGTTTCGATAACAACGAATTAAAAAATGGAGGCCTGTTCAGTCGAAGCGAGAGCTGAACATGAACTAAGAACTTTCAACGAAGAGTTAATTATAGAAGTGCAGAAATTTTAATAATAATAATATTCTCTGCTATTTTAAAAGCAATTCTCGCCTCTTCAAAGCATTGGAACTCATTTTTTTCCACAAAAAAACAGACAGCTTCCTATGTTATAAGCACGTTCAGTCGGATGAATTCCGTGCAAGTGTGTCTGATCTTAATCGACAATCGAACAGTGAAGTGTACATTCGTTAGGATGGGACGAAAGCAGCGCTTTCACAAAGCTCATCTAACCAGAATAAACTCCAAAGGAAATAGACTGAGGTAGTCAAGAAGCCTAACCAATCCAAGCGGTCTTCCATATTATACAAAAAAGAAAGTAAGATTGACGATTGTCAGAAACAAAAAACAAACGAAATAAAAAAATACAAGGAGAAATAAGATTATCACATGTTCCAGTAGTCTGGGAAAGAGACGTTGCTAATATCTTCAAAATTGATGTCAAGAACGTGCCTCGGTTTACGATACTTCGTATGCCAGTTCATATTCATTGAGTTCTCCAGTATCCCTTTCACAAGCTTATTGTCGTGAGTCTTCATCTTCTGTATCATAATCAAAAGGAGATCCTGTATAAACTTACCGATATGGGCCATGTTTAAATCGAGGTGGATGGATTGGTTTTTCACCGTCCTTCTGTCCAGCTGGGCAATGGTCCTCAGGGTAACATTCTGGAATGACTGTAGTTCACTCCATCTGCTTTTACAGATAGTCGCCCACGCAGGCATGCCATAGAGGAGTATGGACCGGATAATCGATTTGTACAGAAGTAGCTTGTTGTCAATGCTGAGGGCGCTGTTGCGACCCATAAGAGCTATGATACTGTACTTAGCCCTCTTCGCTTTGTTCAGAGCATAGGACATATGCTGGTTCCATGAGAGTCTTGAGTCAATGATAACTCCCAGGTACTTGTAGTTGTCCACCCAGTCCAGTTTTTTATTAAACAGAACAGGAGAATCTGGGGGATGCTTGAGCTTCCTATTGAGGTACAAAGCCTTGCACTTTCCGACGTTAAGGTTCAACTTCCAGCAGTTAAACCAGTCTTCGAACTGCTTCAAGGCGCACTGCAGCCAGGTGCTAACGTGAGCCGGCTGGTGTGCCCATGTCATAATGGCAGTGTCATCCGCATAAAAATACAGATTACAATTATCGGGTTTTGGGAAATCATGTACAAAGTAATTAAATAGCATAGGCCCGAGGACAGAACCCTGAGGGACACAGGCCTTTACAGCACGGGGTGTGGAAAGATTTTCTCCAACCTTGGCTTGATAGGATCTGCCGTCAAGAAAGGATTTCACCATCAAGATCAAATCGGCAGGGAACCCGTCTCTGATCATTTTGTAGACAAGGCCCTCATGCCACACTTGGTCAAAAGCTTTACTGACATCGAGAAATACCACCCCACAGTACCTGGATAGGTTCAGGGGGGTGCTCAGGTCTTCAACGAGCCTCCATATCTGCATCGGACAAAAGTGGGCAGCACGAAAGCCAAACTGCTCTTCCCGTAAAAGGTCATTTGCTATACAGTGATCTTGGAATCTGACAAGGATCGTTCTCTCCAACACCTTGGACATCGAGGGTAGCAAGCTAATAGGTCGTTAGCTCTCGGGAATTGCAGGATTTTTTCTCTGCTTTGGGATACTCAACACAATAGATTTCTTCCAAGCCACAGGGAAGTAAGAAAATTTCCAGCAGTCGCTAATGATATTGGTGAGAAATTCAATAAAGTTCTTTGGGAAATTCATAAGGGCGTTATTACTCACCTTGTCTTTTCCTGGAGCCTTCTTCTTTTTCAGTTTACTTATGATGTTGGCGATCTCTCCAGCCTCGATGTTGTACTTCGTAAAATGCTTCCGGACTTCATCAAAGTTGTAGATACCTTCTTCCACACGCCGAGACATGATTTGGCTCTCGGGCTTATCGTTGGTAGGAGTAACAAACTGCAGTTCCAGTGAATCTGCAATGACTTGGGCCTTGTCCTGATCAGTTTGCACATAGTTACCTTGTGGTGTACGGAGTGGAGGAAGCATAACATTCTTCTTCTTCTGTAAAGCTCTAACCATACTCCAAATGGAATTGTCGCGAGCCGACAAGCTTTTGAGTTTTTCATTCCATCTAGCGTCGCGAAGCTCTTTTATCTCCTCTTGAACTCTTCGCACTAACCTGTTGTACTTGGTTTTGAGCCAAGGTTCACGATAGCGTTGCCAAAGTCTACGGGTCCTGTTTCTTTCAGCAATTAGGCGTTGGATTCCAGGAGAGAGTTGGATTCGATGAGAAGGTTTTTTCTCTGATGGATACTTACTGACTTCTATGGCACTGTTAATACATCTGGTGATGTCAACAACAAGTTGATCGATGTCCTCTGTACAGTAAGCAACGTCGGGATGGTAGCCATAGTCCTTAAGAATATCTTTGTAGAGCCTCCAGTCTTGATGATGTACGAGTTCCTCTCGGAAATTTATGTCAACATTGTCAAAGTACAACGCCACAGGCTTGTGGTCAGAAGAAAGGTCATCAATCGTGAAGATATTGTACGGTTTGAAGAAACCCTTCAAGAGGGAGATGTCCAAAACGTCACTACTACGGGAGTGGTCGCAGTAGTAGGTGTCCTCCACAGGTCCAGCAGCGATGATATCATCTCTACCTTGTATGTACCTATAGAGAATCATGCCGTTGTAATTCTGCGTTCTGGAGTTCCAGCTTGGATGCTTGGCATTTAGGTCACCAGCCAGGACGACTGGAGTGTCACCACTGAAGAGTTCATCAAGCTCGCAAATGTCAAGATAATGTTTAGGTGAATTGTAGAGCGCTACGAACTTCACTTCACCACAGGAGACGTCATTGATAACGATGGAGGCTGATTCCATACCTGCATAAGACTTGGATACTAATTCTTGGTGTTGAATTCCCCTCTTAATGATGATCGCAGCGCCCCCAGACGCACATCTTGCAGCATTTGAAGCCATTCGATCCTTACGGTACACACAATAGCCAGGTAGCTTGAAGTCTTGGCTTGGTTTGAGGTGAGTTTCACAGAGGAAAGCCACGTCAATTTCGTGATTTATCAGAAATTTGTGAAACTCGATACGCTTTCGGGGAATGCCCTTAGCGTTCCATATCACGCACCGAAGTTCACCTTTGTTGATTACAGTATAACGTTGTGCAGCCATACTAAAATTAGTTGGTCGTAAGGAGCCCACTCAACTGTGGGTAACTTTTGCCTAGATTAGAAAACAGATTAAAGATATGTCCTAATTGCTTATACATACCTGGCAGGTCGTTGATGTTGAGGCCTTTATCTTCCGGCGTAGACACAGCGACAGCATAGGATTTGCCTGCTGTCACTTTAGAACTAGACATCCTTTGAACCTGGGGGTACTTTGGACATTTCGTGTAGCTTGATGTGTGCTGTCCACCACATCTGATGCACTTTGGGGGGTCTTGTCCTTTGATCTTGGGGCAATCTCTTGACTGGTGCCCCTCAGCACATTTATTACAACGAGGATCTTCCGTGCAGCCCATGGATACGTGTCCGAAGCGCAGGCAGTTGTAACACTGTAGTGGCTTCTTGTTCCCTCGAAAGGCCTCCACTGAAACTGCCAGCGGCCCAATACGTGTTACATTTTTCAATGATTGGTTGTGTTCGGTGTTCGGGAGTAGAACCAAAACCATTGGCATATCAATGGATCCTTTGGCTTTCCTCAATCGAATAACTTTTTCCGGGAAGTAGTTGGTTCTTTTTAGGTCTTCTTGGAAGTCATCGAGGTCATACGTAACATCCACATTACGAATTACGTATTTCAAGACCTTCTCCGACTTCAGTTGATGATGCTGAATTTTTAAAATAATATCAGATTTAATGCCAGAGACTAACCTGTTGTGTGTTTCTTCATCTTCACATTTAACCTTGATGGTTTCAGCTCTGCCCGTATGAACGGCGATCTTTTCGACTGGAACATGCTTCTCGAGCTCAGTTAAAATCGTCTTAAACGGGACGCCATGAGTCCGCACGATAATTGGCGGTACATACCTCTTCGTGATCCTATGGTCTTTATTAGCCGAGCGACCTTGTACATTCTTCGGATTCCTCATTCTAGTCGCGCTGACGACTTCTTCATTTATACTGGAGACGGTCTTTAGGTTATCGATCCTCGTGCCTTTTCTGAATTTTTTATTAGTGACACCAATCCAGGGACTGTCGTCCACTTCTTCATCAGTTCCGTCAGAGTGACTTCTCTTACAGCCACCGTTTGTCGAACAGTCACTATTTTCTATTATATCCATAGACTCCATACTATTAGAAGAGGAAATAGTTTTTAAGACATTACTTACCTTGCTGCTATCAACTGGATTATCTTCCGTGGAGTTTCTTGCCTTCGGAGTCCCGGAGCATTTCCCAAAGGCTTCCTTAAGTTCGCTTATCTTGTCAATAACATCTCTACGAGAGTCCTTAATTTCCTTATTGATACCTTCGAACTTCTCCTCAAAATTTTTGTGTAGGGATTCGACTTTTTCCTCCAGTGCACTATGCTTAGCGTTTATTTCATCCCGGAGGGCTTCTAACATTTCGTTGAACACTAGGTCAAATGCAGCAAACCTAGCATCCAAGCAGGCATCCCGGTTGGCCTTTTCGCAGGACACAGTTTTACCATCCGCCACTAGCAAATGCTCTTTAGCCGACTTCAGCTTGGTTAATTTAGACGAAGCCATCATATATAAATGTATAGAACTAGGGGGGGGGAAGTAACCTCGTAGCTAGGTGTGTGCTAAAGAAGCCGTCCTAAGAAGGACGCACCTAGCTCTAAGAAAAAAGAACAAGTGTCTGATCTTATCGCACATGCGTGATCTTATACGCGTCGTGCGGATTTTTTGTCTGATGAAATCTGTGCGCGCAGTTTCCGTGTAGATGTGTTTGAGCCTTAACAGTTTTTCCTTAATGGTTATCGCCGTTTTCCATTCATTTGTATGGCTACTTGGTCTATTATTGTCATTACTTAGTTTTTTAATTCATAACCGGCCAAAATTCGGGTATCCTGGCGTAAGTCTGGTTGTAATTTAAGTAATGCCATATCAATTTCAATAGCAATGTTGGCTATGTCACGATTAGTTGGATATCCTCTGAGATTATGTTTCTGGCCCTTGTTCAGTAATTCTTTCTCGGTCTCGGAAAAGTTAATGTCATTGAGGTTAATTATCGCATCGTGCAATCTGAATTTACTAACTTTATTACGGGGTGAAGTGGCCTCCTATAGTCTTGTTAATTTATCAGTCATCGTGTTGAATTTTTCAAACTTGGTTATCTCTAACTTTTCGTCAATTTGTCGTTTGATTTCTAGAAGAACGTCTGAAATATTTTGCTATTTCTACCTGTATGTACATTAATTCTTGTTTTAAATCCGATTTTTTGCTTTGGAGGAACTTTAATTTCTCCAAGATACGTTTCTTTTCTGCATACGACTTCGTCCTGCAGGCGGCGATGGATTTGTGTTTCATAGCTTATCAAGAACATCTACATAACTTATTATTCATAATACAACGAACAAGGGTACTTTTGGGCAGTAGCAACATTGCCCATTGGCTTGGAGTGTACATTTATCCAGGGCAGAGCCAGCACTTTCTATATCTAATAGATACGAAGGGTGTTGGCAGAGCCAATAAAAATCTGGATTGGAGCAGTACTGTATTTACAAAAATGATAATTCATCTTTTTAAACCGTGTTAAAATATCTCTAAAATAGTACCATCGCGCTAAATTTTGCGCTAGAAAACGAAAAACGCGCTAAAATAGTGCCACCGCGCAAAATTGAATATTGTTTAATAAAGGGTGCCACTCTCCCTCGTCATTTACTTTTCTCATGGGAAAACGTTACTCATGGTTACTTTCTTTCGAGTAACTGGCCACGAAACTCATGACGATGTAATAGTGCGGGTGGTGATATATTTGCGATATTAACTGACGCTGCCATTTAAACGCGATCCAGCTGTTATTTTGACCACCAGATGGCAAAACATCAAAGTCTGCTCTAAATAATCAGTAATACAATAGAATTCAACATAGAACTCAACTAGTTACAACCTTAAAGGTTTTCATCTTAAATAAATGATTCATAGAAATTTGATAAATGAAGCATAGATTGCTCGAAGTGCCATCTACTTTCGGGACGTGCTGGGACGCGCATTGGAACCAGCGTGACCAAATGTAGCCCTTTGGGGGCTACTGTAGCCCTTTTAACCCCCAAAAAATGACCATAGCCCTCAACGTAGCCCTTTCGTAGCATTTTTTTGTATTTTTAGGAAAAGATTTTTTCTTTTTGCTGAAAAATAAATTTAGTACGATTTAAATTAAATCAGGGATAGAATCAGAAAGAGGACGAGACGAGAAGATCAATGATCACCAGAGGCGTGATTACGTTCTTAAACTGGATGCAGAGAATTCCTGATCTGTCTGTGCAAGGAAGTAAGAAAGAGACTACCTTTTGAAGAAGTCATTTTCCAGAAGCTACAAATTCTTTCTCCACAGTATGCTATCAATAGAGCAACTGCATCATTATTGCCAATCCTTGCTCAGTTCCCAAATATATTCCCATCGAACATTCATCAAGCAGTTGATGAGGAATGGCGAAAAATACCCTTCTGCACCAGTGCAACTGAAGTGGTTAAGGCTAATCCAAGTATTTCACCTGAAGAGTTTTGGGGGAAAATAATTCAAGGGCGCGTTCGACATCTTGCACTAAACGCACTAACGTATTCGACATGGAACCCGCGCGTGTTCGTCATCGTGTTTGGGATGGCGCAAAACTCCCTCTGTACTAGATAGATACGTTAATTAAAACAAAAAATAGAAAAATAGAAACAGGTTTAATACAGAGGGCATAGCCAGCCTGATAACTGCTAAAGAGGGACTAAAAAATAACTACAATTTCACACCCGATTCTAAAATGCTGAGCAGATTTAATTCAAACATGTATGAAAACTTAAATTCTGTTTATGGCGATTTCAATGAATAAAGATTTGTAAAATTTCCCCAAATATGTAAGTTGTAGTTTCGATTCCTTTTACTTTTTCTCCATGAAAAAATAAAATTTTGTCCATATGTAAGTTTGTAGTTTTTTTTTCTCTACTTTTCCTCTATATGTAAGTGTTTTTCGTAATTTTTTCCGTAATAAAATTTCTTTACTTTTTCTCCAAATGTAAGTTGTAGTTTCGATTCCTTTTATGGTGGTTAACTTCCCATAATGCAGGTAGCCCCAGGTTGGGAGCGCCACCGTAGCCCCGCATAGCCCTATTGGGGCGCCACTGTAGCCCCGCGTAGCCCTGTTAGGGGTACCACCGTAGCCCTCAGTGATTTTTACATCTGGTCACGCTGATTGGAACAGTTACGAGTGTCATAACCTCTTCAACTAAGAAACCATGAGGTAGGTAAAAGTATTGATATGGAACATAAGTACTTTTAGGACGATTTATACGATTAATCGTCCTGGCTTGTATATCCCAGGCTAATCCCGTACTGAATGCTGGGATCGTCACCTACCTGCCGCCACTGAATTACAATACTTCCGGTGCTAGTCATGAATATTTATGCATGTGGACATACACCCATTTGAAAATTAGCGATTCAAATGCAAGGAAGTTTATTTTCCGCTGCAGTTTTTCCGTTGAATGAATTTTGAATGAATAGACATATTGGTAATGTTTCTAATGCAGTAGCAGTTAAACTATTTTTTAAAATATAGGAGGATACGAAATATAGGAGATATAAAAGACATTTTTGAACGATTTCGTCATAATATAGGAAATATAGGAGAACTTCGAGGCTAGCATACGAATAACGGCGTATTAGGTCACGGTAGCAGTCGCACGCACTTCGTCAGCTTATCGGTCACTGTTAGGATAGTGTTGTATCCTTGATTTGTGACTGGAAAAGGAATCTCATAGTAGGCATATCATATGCCACCTATGTGGTGGAATGTCCAACATTTGCAGGTCTCTGTACGGCTTTTGTCGGGGTACTTTATTTTATTGGCATTGCGGGCATGCCTTTATGGCCCTTTTTTTGTCCGAACTCATCCGTTGCCAAAAATAGCAGTCCCCAATCTTTCGCAGTGTTTTAGCTGTTCCTGTGCATCAACTTAAAGATGGTTTCTGTCACAGCTCTAACTCGGGGTAGCACCAGTTTTACCTTGGTACCGGATCTTTTGTAAATAAGGTCCCTCCCCTGGAAATAAGGCTCTTGCAGATTCTCCATGAGTTTCTTCGTTTTACTACAGCTTTTATAATGCTTTTTCACAAGCTCTTCTAATGAATCAGCGCTTCGGTGCATAGCCTCAACCGTCAGCACTGGCACTTCTTTCGTAGTTACTTTCGCTGTTGGTTTCTCGTCCTTGCTTGTTGCGACTGGCTGCATATTAATCCCCTTTTGAAAAGGCTGAATCCATTTCCGGTCAGCGAAAGCTTTTATGTCCTCTCCCACGCCGGTTGTGAACTTGCCATCATTGCCGCAGTCCTCCCGAGAGTCGAGTATTTTTCTGGCCCTGTCAATAACCGAGTCAATGCAATTTACTTCACCCTGAAGGAGTTTCTGTCGTACTGTATCGGGGAAGGCATCTATGCACCATTTTACTTTTTGGCTTTCCGGGACGGATTGTACCTGGTTGATTAACGACCTGAAGCACTGATTGAAGAAGGGTACGTCTCCGTTGTAACGGGTTCTTTCTAACCCCTTTATTACCTGGTTCTCCAGCCTGCCCTGCTCCGATAGCTTCTCTTTAGTCATTGTAGCTGAAACTGATGAGCAGTAAGCGTAGCACCTTACCAGAAGACGGCCACTAAATGCTGGCTTATATATTTTTTTGCACTAGCACCTTCGCATCACCTAATGCGTGCGAGACAGGACTGTAGCACACACTCACTTCACTACTTGGATGAGCCAAAATAGTAGCAACCAGTGGCGGCTCGTAGCTAAACTTTCTGGGGGTGCTGCGTCAGAAAATTGTAATTTTTTCACGAACTAGGGAATAGCTAGTGACATTAAGCTTAAGGATCATGCAATATACATGTATAAGAATAGTATTAACGAAAAAAAAACCACATTATCTTGAATTTTATCGATATCGTAAGTGAAACTGGGGGTGCTGCAGTGCCGCAGTGCCTATGGACGAGCCGCCACTGGTAGCAATTCCAGATGCACACAGAAAACATGACGCTTTTATTTTTTTAAAACGTAGCACCTCACTGACGCACTAAATATATAATAGCAGTATCACATCGAACACCACCAGCAAATGGAAACATTCGCACCAAAATCAAAAATGAGCACTGACATAGCAGACACTGAACTATATCTGAAGTATATCACAATTCACGTACGAGGATTCCGTGCGAAACGGTGAAAACACAATTATATATTTTTCTCTCTTTTCTTTGGAGTACACTGCTTCACCAAAAAAACTACGAACTGTGTTCGTGGCAAGCTCTCTACAACACACCGCTTATGTCATGGGTAAATTTTAATGTTAAAAGTTGCGCAGTGGAAGACGATGTAAATGACATAAGGCGGGGACAAAGAGATAAGTAAAGTAGCAAATTTATTAACATAAATGAGAAAATCTTATGCAAAATAACCTATTCAGCTAAGAATAGAAGTATCGAGTAAATTGATAAATAATTAAGCCTTAACTAACTAGATAAACACTTAAATGGCTACGGTACAGATATGAGCGTGATCTGAATCTTATAACACCACACAAACACTTCACGTAGTATCCACTCTTGAAGTCCGATTCAGTAACAAATATACGATTTGATCATGAATTCAAGGTAGGTAAACGCTGAAACAGACACACATGCATAAAACACAATTCTAGCACTAAGCTGAAGGATGTCAAGAAGGCACGGAGCACACAGGTTGATGCAAGAGAAGAAATCTGCCTTCGCTTGTATATCAGATGTATTAATACTTCATGCACGAAAGGACGATATCGGGTTCACATAAGAAGACACTGGGCTGGACACCAAATTCACTGATTCGTAGAAATAGCATTAAGTATCGGAGATGTTACTCCTGTAATAATTAAATGCAGACATTAAAACGTGAGCAATTAGGCAATTCACTCATCGCGATTACGGAATATTGTTCGCTGAAGAAAAAATTACGGAAATTTATGGTCAGTCTTGCGTCGGGTAAAAGGCGACAACACTGAAGACGTAGCTTAAGGAATTAGTACGAAACCTAACTGCTTATGTACATAAGGAGTGAGACTATACGGCCGAAGTCCGTAAATTTGAGTACTGTATCGAAGCTCGTGACCTCTCAGTTCCAGTAACACTTGTCTGGAAAATTCCACTTGTGAAAATAACTGGAACCGTTCCTCTACTAGGCAACGTAAAGGCTGAGAATTGCTCCAACAGTTCAGTTCATAAGAATACGAGTTCAACGGTCTCCATTGAACGGGAGAACTCACCTCATGCGTCGTAAGCTCGGAAGACTTCGTTGTGGAGAGGTTCTCACCAACGGATACACGCTCACGGCGACGGGGTTCGCTGCTCGTGGCCGCATTCGTTGAAAACAATTTTTCGGCTGGGTGCTTCACGGGCTCCCTTGATATCGAGCATAGGGCGGCTCTCTTTGAATCCAAAGAGGCTGAATCGTTATCAGACTCGCCGTTAATTCCCCGTCTGTTACGCTCTCGTTTTTCCGACCGTCTGCCTCTCTCTCGTCTCATCTCGTCTTCACCTCGAGCTTCCCGCTCTCGTCGCTGATTTGTTCCCTGCATGTTGCGTTGTTGGTGATAAGTATTACGTCGCCTCGATTTCCAACTCGATGAGTGAAAATACCGTGTGTGGAAGCGACCGACGTTATCATCGGAATTTTGGTATAGAGGAATTGAAGATTTGAAAAATGAAATTTTATGATACACTGAGCGTGATTTAAATGAACAGTAAGTCAAACAATAAGCGTCAAGAAAGAAACAAAATGTTATTTTATCAAATATACAATTTTTCAGGAAAATTTGAAGGTTATTATCCCTTAGCCTACTATGAAATATTTATATCTTTGCTTACCATTGGGGTCCGTGTGAACCCCAAGATGGTGAACTGTAATTGTACCAATTTCGAGGCACTTTTCTTGTCTGATTCATAAAGGCATTATTCAGGATGTATTCGAGTTATAAGTATAATTAAAAGATAAATTTACCATAACAGCTTATTATTTTTTTAAAGATACAGAGATGTATAATCTGAAAGAATGTTGCTTGCTATTTTCTGATGCTTTGGTTATATCATCATTTTACTGTCCGTGTTGCGTGCAATTCGAACATGCAAGTTTGAAGTGTAGTCGGCACACGTTTTTTTAACATGATAATATTTTAAGGCTGGATATCTATCTACAAAAAACGTGATGCGAAAACTGACACCAAAAACTGTTACGGAGACAGTTTTCCATTGTTGTTGCGCATTTAACCATTGTTGACGCCGGCTTGAACAACACCACCTCTACTCAAAGCCTGAGCGCGAAAATTTCATACATTGTTACATCATCATACGGAGTCATGTTTAATCGTATTTCTACCAATAATAAGCCCTAAATTATGACTCCGCAAGATGATGTAACAATGTATGAAAGTTTCGCGCTCAGGCTTTGAGTAGATGTGGTGTTGGCTGGAAGCACACGGCGGAACTGAAAAAACACGTGACCATTGTTGTCTGAGCAACAATTTTTATTTAAATCTTTACTACAGAGATATTATGAAATACAGGGTGTCTCAGAATTCATTGTACAAATTCTAGGGGAGTTAGTATGGGTGATTCTAAGCAAAAAAAGTTCATATGAACATGGGTCCGAATTTGAATGATAACTGAAATATGAACAGAAATAAATATGCCGCCACCAATATCATCAAGTTAATAACAAGCCTAGATTAATGAAATTTGCGGGAATAACAGGGTACATAAGACTGTGTTTACTGTTAAAATTTGATCGAATTCTAACAAGAAGTTTCCGAGTTACTCATTCAACATCATAACACGTGCTCACTTGTGAGTACTAACTAGCACTTGTTACAATTTTGACAGTATAACTCGGAAACTCCTCGTTGGAATTCAATCAAATTTTAACGGTGTACAGAGTCTTATGTACCCTGTTATTCTCCCAAATTTCATTAATCTAGGCTTTACAGAACCTGAGTTATTACCTTGTTGATCTTAGTGGCGGCATTTTTATTTCTGTTCATATCTCAGTTATCGTTCAAATTCGGACCCATGTTCATATGAACTTCTTTGCATAGAATCACCCATATTAACTCTCCTAGAAGTTTGTACAATGAATTTTGAGACACACTGTATATTGAAATTGTGGTAACAGATAGCGCAACTATACTTCGCTCTCCTACTTAGCCATGTAATGGCCTAACGTTTTGCTTTCAGCGTTTTGAATCAAGACTAATGAATCCTAGTGTATTGGAATAAACTCATTTCTATTTTCTATTATAATAAATATATTTTATTTTTCACAATTTAATTCATAATTTATTATTTTGAAACATTTGGATCTAATGATGGTTTTTGAAGTCTTCAACTTATCTATATGTCACGACTAAATTATGCCGCGCTAAGGTTAATCAACTCTGACCCTCGGTCACCCAGAGATTGGCATAAATCATGAACAGAGAAGGGAAGAAGCGAGTTGTTTGATATTGAAATATTTAATCATGAAAGTTGGATACATAATTAACAAGTTGGATATACTTAATTGGCATTAATCGAATTGACAGGTATCTTCTGGCCTCTCTGAGGCTGCACATGCGTAATGAGTTGCTTGTAGTGGCGTCCAGTAATACCTGACCCACGTGTTTGCCCGTTGCTTACGATCTTGGTAAGAAGTTGTCCTGGTAACCGCTAACAAAGAAGGCAGCGGCCCAATCGGGTTTGAGAGCGTAGGATCCTCTACTGAAATATACAAATAAAAAGTCAAGAGTTATTAATTAGTTCAATTCTTCCTCTTAAACTATCCTAGCTCCTAGCAGAGTAATTCGTCTTCAAAGGTGCGTTACTCCAGTAATTCCCTCGTCCTGGATTTATTCTAACAAGTAAGTCCAATTATTCCATTAACTAATCGTGCTTATATGTGAACTTAATTCTATCGCTTACCCAGCGCACCGTTGGAGAAAGCAAAGCGCGACTCACTGCGAGAGCTCTCCGCGTGGTCGCGACTTGCCAAATATGGTCCTTGGGTGAATAACGCTGGCTGGGGTCCCAGCCTGGGAAATGTTGGGGAAGGCTCAGTGATCAGTGTCCTCTCCGAACATCTATCCTCGTCCTGGTCGGTCGTGGCACGGGTTCCTGTGTCTCTTAGGCTAGACACTACGGGCTGGTCCGGTTCTCCGGAATGGTCCTCTCCAGGGGGCTTCGTCGTGAAGCTGGTTCCTCCGGTTGCAGACTCACTCACTCTCCTACTTGTATCCGAGGAGACGACATCGTCCAGGGGCTTAATAACGGCAATGGCTTTCAGCTCTTTTTCGGAATCCTCCGAATCAATGAAAAGTTAGCATACGAATTGGCGTGTATTGTACTGGCCTGAACTCCTCAGCAGTGGGACTTCTTCCTGTATGGCACACGTTCTCTTGCATAAGTTCCTCGTCCTCCTGAGGTCCGTGACGAGTGCCCTTTGCTGTCCGATCGCTTAGTCATTTGGCGGGCAGCGTTCTCTGGCCTGAATTCGGGTACAATGTTCAATGCGCGTCGGGGCTGAGATGGCTTAACGTAAGGTTGCTCACCTCCTCTGTGGTTCTCGGTAAATGTCTGCCTCAGTCCTTGGGATCCCCTTCGATTCCTCTTGTGGAAACCTTGCCCTCGCGTCAGCTTCTTCCATACTCTTGAGAGTGGAGGGTCGCTGGGCCTCATAAACTTGCCTCTCTTCGTTTGGCAATAAGGTTGATGGCGATAACGGCGGCGTTTCCTCGGGAATCTCTCCAGCGAACACCCTTAAATTGATGTTATAGCAGGGTGCTCAAGCGCACATGTAAAACGTGTTTTCCGTGAAGCCTTTTATAGGCTCCTACACATTATTAAACGCTTCAGTTTCGAGGCTCCTTTCTCCACTGGTAGGTCATCAGAAATCTAGTGGGAACACGAAATGGTGATCATAATTATTGTTATGGTCCCCTCCGATGACCTCACAAAGGCATTTGGATGTTGCGTAACGCCTTTTGAAACCTAAAGGATCTAGCCGATACCATTCTAAGATGAGGAAGGACTGTAAATGTGCTGATCCTTTTTTCCACGTAGATGACGGTGTGGAAATGATCTCCATTGCTTTGTCTGATCTAGCCGTCCAGAGTTCTTTATTCAGAAACATAATTGGTACTGCTAGATCTCAATTCAATGAATCACCGGTGGAGTCATCCATCAGGAATCGCACAAAGGTGTAAGAAATCCTAGGAAGACTGTAATGAAGGCACAGACGATTCCAGATGAATTGACCAAACGAGCACTCGAAGAACATATGCTTAATCGTCTCTACGATGCCACAATGTAGACAACCAGCAGATCTGACCACCCTCCATAGATGAAGACGTTGGAGGGAGTAAAATCCGTAGTGCAGCAATCGCCATTGACAGGAGAACACAGTTCCATCAAAGGCAACAGTTTTCATTGCCTTTAAAATGGCTGACCACGGATAATGTGGACAGAGACGAAAGATGTCGGTAGTCTCGCCCTGGTCAGACTGCTGGTAAAACCAATACAAACGCACATGACCCCAATCTTGGTAATCTAACTGGCGTAAAACTTTTAGAAAAGTAACTAGGTCCCCTTGAAGAAGATGGTAAATAATCGGGTGACGCACATTAGTAGTTATTGGTAGCAAGTGAGGTAACGGTATCCTAATTCACTTTAAAAAACACTCTAGGTACGCAAAGACAAAGTTCGCTCACAAAGGTGGGCGGAGAGAAATCTCGGGCAGGCCTAACTCCCCCCCCCCCCTTTCAAAGGGAGTGAAGAGAAACTTTGCCCGAAATGGATGATGGTGCACAGAGCTCCCCCACACACAATTGACAATAGCACTGTGAACTTTGTGAAGAATTTTTGCCGATGGTAAAGTGAATAGGCATTTAGACTTCAACAGTGATAGAAAGTGAGTTTGCACAAACCACACCTTGACAAGCATAGACGTGGAAAAGCAAAAATTCCTGTCAAGGCGGGCAATGCACTTATCCACCACTTGCTGCCAATGGATTGAGTCCATATCCGGTGAAAATGAAAATATAAAACCAAGCACTGTGATCTGACCACACCAAGTTATTGGGAATAACTTGAGCTTGTCGACCGTCCACTTCCCAATCGCAATTCCCTTCGAGATCGAAGGATTCCTTGTAAATGCTCAGAGAATATGAGTCCGAAGCAAACAACACGACGTCGTCGGCGTAAGCTAATGTCCTGATATTGATGGACACAGCTGGTAACTCATATCCCCGAACCTCCGGGTGGCGGTTCAAGAATTGCAGTAATGGCTCCAAATAGAAGATGTACAGGAGAAGTGATAGGGGACATCCCTGCCTGACACCTTTTAAGAGTTCGAAAGTAGACGATGTGGAGCCATTAACCGCCACACATGATGTGGCCGATGCATACAGCGAAGAAATGATCACAGCAAAAGTCCGAAGATGAAGCTGGTGAAACACTTGGAATAGAAATTCGTGATTCACCTTGTCAAACGCTTTTTCCTGGTCGAGACTTAACACTGCAAGAGTTTGTTGACGAACTTGCGCTTCTTCCATTACACACCTAATAGTAATAAGATTGTCTGTCATCCTGCGTGTTGGAATTGAGCAGGATTGACCCGGATCAAAAAACTCGTCGGCAAGAAGTTTAAGCCGATGCTGGAACACCCCAGTGAAGATTTTATAGTCCGTATTGAGTAATGTAATCGGTCTCCACTGGGTCACGAGTTTTGGATTGGATATTTAGGGAGCAAGATGATTTTTCCCAGAGTAAAATCCGGTGTGATGGAAGACGGATCTTGAATAATGGAGTTAAAGACTCGCACCAGGAAAGGCCCAAGAAGTTCCCACGACGAATTAAAAAAGGAATATGGAATACCGTCTAAGCCTGGGCTGGACTGATGACGGCCGTCTGCCGAGAGAAACTTCTTGACCTCATCTTCGGTGAAGGGATGCATTACAAGCAAATCGGATTCCACAGAAAAAGGTCTCAATGCCTCAATCCACTGCTTCGTGGTGTCTGATGGAATGATTGGATGGCTAAAAAATGATGAAGAGTGAGAGTGAAAGGCTGATAAGATGTCGGCATCAGATTCCACTTCCTTACCTTCCACCATTAACCGATGGGAATGTTTATTGTTAGCCCGACACCTCTCCTCAGCAAAGTCTGCCGATGGCATGTGCCTGACATCAGCTGCCCAGGTAAGTTTGGCCCTGAGTGCTGCGCCGGTAGCTTTCCGGATCATTAGAACGTTTATTTCACTCTTCAACTGTTGAATTTTAGCCTGAAACTCCTCCTTAGGGGTGGAACAACGGAGGAGTCGCAATATTTCTTGCAGCATGAGGAGGTAATGATGACGACGTCTGGCTGCATCCAATCCAATCTTCCGAAAAAAATTTTTAATCTTAGTTTTTAAGTTCAACCACAATTCAAGCGTAGGAGGCAAATTGTGGAGATGTTTTTCAACAAACTGAACGAACATTCCCCGGTACTTGTCGTTGTCGAGCAGAGAAACGTTTAAAAACCAGCTCTTATTGGTGACCTGACCTGCAGCAATTGCTGGAGAAACAAATGGAGGATCCCAAGACCACAAAATGGCACAATGGTCTGAAAATGCACAAGGAATAACCTCTGTTGTTCCACTGTACCAGCAAACGTATTGTCGACCAAGAAAAGATCTAGTCGCGATGCCACAGTGGGTCCTCGATGAAATGTGTACGCACTGAGATCACCACGAGAATTCACAGGCAATAGATCGAACAATGCATTATGCTGGTACAGGCGATCAACGTGTCCAGACGAAAAGATGTTGTTGGCGTCTGGATGACAGTTGCAATCACCAGCAATCACTACAGGAAATGATGAACACAAGTAAAATTGAAGGTCGCTGAAAAAGTCCCGTTTCTCTGCATTCGTGCACAGAGCATACACATTAAGCAATCGGAAATTAACATTAGATGATGTAATGTCTAATAATATTACCCTGCACTCGCTGTCGCACAAATACTTCGACACCTGAATGGAGGGCTTGAAGATGATTGTTGCAACCCCCTGCCCAAACGGTGATGAAGAGTTAATAAAGAAGTGTCCTCGAGGAAATTGTCTGCGAAAGCCGGGTAGATCATACCATACTTGTGAAGGATCAAGCTTTACTTCTTGAAGCACAAGTATGTCCAGCCTGTACAGGGAAATAAAAGTTTATAACACCGATTGCTTAAAAGACGAACCCAGGAAACGGACGTTCAGTGAGATGATCTTCATTGTGGAATCACGTTGTTGGCTCTTGACACTAATCCGAAGAAGACTGGAGCTTCACAGATGGTGGTGAAGACTCCCTCGACTTCTGCCTCGGAGATCGATACGAGGAGGAAGAAGTGCTGCGATGATGGCTCCCGCGGCTGTCTCAATCGGTTGAAGAAAAAGCAGCAACGCCGTCCCTTCTGCTGTGATGTCATCTGGCTTTAGACTTGCGAGGCTTCTTTACCGACGCAAGTACCTCTCGCTGTACTGATGCTGACGACTTAAAATTCCCAGCTGATGATGACACTGGATCTGTAATGGCTGCGAAGCCGATGTCTTCGCTGGCAGAGGAAGGGCTGGAAATATCGATTTGGAACAACCTGAAACGTCTACATCATCTGCTGCAGAGTTCACCTCCTCAACCATCGAGATGTCGCTTGATGGCTCGGGGAAAAGGGCGCCATCTTGGATCTTCGATGGGGGAGGAGTATGTGATACCTCCTCCTTAGGTTTCAAGGATGGTGGCGCTAGAGGCGGTGGCATCTCCTTCCTTGTTTTGAACCCAGTTTTATCAATGAAGACAAACAGATAGAGAGTGGGTCTTACAGACATTCTTATTTTGCTGTTTAATGGTATTTAATAATCCGAAGTCAGAACTTCAAAAATCCAATATTTTTCAATACACACGCATATACTCTCTCTCTCCATAGGACTGCTGTCCCCTAAAGTTTACTTGTGCACTAAAAAATTTTGAATTTTTGAAATTCTGACTTTAGATCCTTAAGGACTATTAAAAAGTAGAATAGGAAGGTCTATAAAACCCACTCTCTATCTCTTTGTCTTCATCAATAAAATTGGCTTTAAAAGTTCCACACTTTCAGGGCCTGTTTCCTAAACGGTTGGATCAATTGAAAAAACACCAAGAATAAAACATTTCTCGAATATTGTGTACAATCTGCATATAGCATTAAAATAAGGGTTTCTATTTAAGATTTCAAAGTTACCCCCTCCCCCCGCCCTCCTCACAACGGGGGGGGGGGGGGTAATTTTTTAACTAATGAATTTCCCTTGCGAAATAATTCACTTTTAATTTTGGACATTTTTCGTACAATGCTTACTTTCCGAGATATTTAGTTGTCTCAAGATGTATGCCTCACCCTGTATACTCGTGTATAAGTCGAGGTTTCTTTGTCCAAAAAATGATCCGTAAAAACGCATTCGGCTTATGCACAAGTCACACTTGATGACAGTTCTTAAAAGTATAGGGCTCTTATAAGCGGAGTTTCATTTACAGTCGACCCTCGATATATGGATCCCTGATATAAGGATAATCCGCTTATAAGGATAAAGAGTGCGTGGTCCCGTTTTCGTGTATTTGATTTCAATGCATTTTAACTCTACTTAAAAGGATACTTGATATCGACAATCGAGCAGTGTAGTGAAACGTTATTCGAGTGGCACTTGAAGCTAAGCTTCCGTAATCTCACCCTTCCTAAATAAATGCCAAGGGAATTACACTGAAGTAGTCAAGAAGCGTGATGAACCCATAAAGGTCATCCATAATATGAAGGAGAAAATACCCCCTCTTGGTTGGAGGTGATTTTGATTGACGACTGTCTAGACTAGAAGCAGACCACTAGTATTAGATAAAACACGACCTATGAAGTCCAGTAATCTGGAAATAAGACATTATCAATGTCTTCAAAATTAATATCAAGTATATGCCTTGGATCACGATATCTCTTTCTATGCATAGGATGCTTTAAAATGCCCGAGACTAGCTCGTTGCTATGATTTTCTATATTGGGCAGCATGGATTCCATGAGCCCTTGAACGTATTTGCCAATATGAGTCATGTTGAAGTCATTATAAATGGAGGAATTGCGAACAATTCTCCGATCTTTTTGCGCAATAGTCCTAAGGGTAACGTTTTGGAACGTTTGCAGTTCTTTCCATCTAGTTTTACATATTGTGGCCCAGACGGGCATACCATAGGTCAAGATAGTCCGAACAATGACCTTATAGAGTAGGAGTTTATTATCAATGTTTAGAGCACTATTCCGGCCCAGCAGAGCAATCAAGCTAAACTTGGCTCTCCTGGCCTTATTCAACGCATAAGTTGCGTGGGGAGTCCAGGTAAGTTTAGAGTCAATAACAACACCAAGATATTTATAAGTTTCAACCCAGTCCAGTTTTTTGCCATATAGTGTTAGAGAATCTAATGATCTCTTTCTCTTCTTGGAGACAAACATCGCCTTGCATTTGTCTACATTCAATTTTAGCCTCCACTTGCTAAACCAGCTTTCACACTCCTTTAGAGCCTTCTGCAGCCGCGAGACTACTACGGCTGGTTGACGAGCACAGGTCAGTATAGCAGCGTCATCTGCGTAAAAAAAGAGCTTACATTTAGAAGGACTTGGAAAGTCTCGCATAAAGTAATTGAATAATACTGGCCCCAGAACTGAACCCTGTGGGACACCAGCTTTTACTTCATACATGGGAGATAGACTATCTCCAACTCTGGCCTGAAAGAACCGGTTGGAGAGAAACGAGTGTATCAGAGTAATTATATCTTGAGGAAATCCATCCATAATCATTTTAAAAATAAGACCATCGTGCCAGACTTGGTCGTAGGCTTTGTGTACATCGAGGAAAACGACCCCACAATACATAGAGAGATTAAGGGGCTCATTGATATCCGCTGCGAGCCTCCATGTTTGGAGTTGGCAGGAATGGTTTGTGCGAAAGCCAAATTGTTTATCGCGGATGAGATCGTTGGCATCACAGTACTCAATGAATCTCTTGAGAACTGTTTTTTCCAGGATTTTGGAGATTGATGGTAACAAGCTGATGGGCCTGTAGCTAACAGGTTTTGCAGGATTTTGTCCTGGCTTAGGAATGCTTAAGACAACTGATTGCTTCCAAGCATCCGGGAAGTAAGTGTTCTTCCAGCAGTCGTTAATCACTTTTGCAATATCTTGAATTGTAATTTGAGGTAAATTTTTCAAAGCACTGTTCTTAATAGAGTCTTTACCTGGAGCTTTTCTCGTTTTTAAATTTTTAATGATGCTATGGATTTCATTTACATTAATGTTATGTTTTGGGAATTCATTGCCGTGAATATTATAGAAGCCAGTTATGCAGGATTTTACTTTCTCAGACATATCAAGTCCTTTTTGACGACCATCAGTAGGCGTGACAAACTGTTCTGAAAGTGAATTTGCAATAAGCTGCGCTTTATCATCATCATTCGTGATGAATTTGCCATTTTGGGCTAACAGGGGTGGGATATTAATGGCTTTCTTGTTTTGCAAGGCTCGAACCATGCAACAAATAGAGTTATCGTGGGTCGACAGACTCTTAACTTTATCGCTCCACCTGTCATTACGAAGTGCTTTTACCTCCTCGTGAACTCTTCTAGTGAGCCTATTATACTTGGTCTTAAGCCATGAATCACGAGTTCGGTACCACTGCCTTCTACCTTATTCCTTTGCTCAATTAATTGTTTGATTTCTGGGGTGAGAACAAGGTGATCAGCTCGCTTTGACTCTAATGGTGAAGCACTAGAGTCAATAGCTGCATTTATACTTTTAGTAAGCCTTTTCACATTGGTATCTATGTCGCTCGTACTATGTACGTTATTTAGTGGGTCGTCATCATTTTTGAGAATTTCTCTAAAAAACTTCCAGTCTTGTTTGAGCCTCAGTTCTTCTTTGAGGTCAATGTTTACGTCGTCAAAATTCAGTGCAACTGGTTTATGGTCTGAGGATAGATCATTGACAGTATAGATACTGAATGATTTGTAGAAGCCCTTCAACAACACAATATCAAGTACATCGCTTGAAGGAGAATGATACCTGATAATCGACAATCGAACAGTGTAGTGTATCGGTATTCGTGTGGAACTTGAAGCATAGCTTCCATAATCTCACCCTTCATAATCATATTCCAAGGGAAATACACTGAACTAGAAAAGAAGCCTGATGTATCCACAAAGGTCATCCAAAGTATGAAAGAAAATTGCCTCCTCTTGGTGGAGGAAAATTTGATTGACGATTGTCTGAAGTAGGAGTATATTACATAGTAAGCCACAGAAAAAACGAAAGAATTTATGAAACCCAGTTTCATAATCCAAAATTGACATCAAGGACATGTCTTGGATTACGATTCCTTTTTCTATGTAGAGAATGTTTTAGAATTATCATGATTTGCCATAATAGGCAGCACGGTTTTCATGAGCTCTTGAACATATTTCCCGACAAGGGTCATATCGAAATCATTATGAATGGAGTAATTGCGAGCAATTCTCCTATTTAATTTTGCAATAGTCCTTAGGGTAATGTTCTGGAAAGTTTGGAGTTCCTTCCATCTTGTCTTGCAAATCGTAGCCCAGGCGTGCATGCCGTATAGCAAGACGACACGAACAATTATTTTGTATAACAGTAGTTTGTTATCAACACTGAGGGCACTGTTACGACCCAACAGAGCAATTAAGCTGAACTTTGCTTTTTTGGCCTTGTTCATCGCATAAGTCACATGCATATTCCATGATAGTTTTGAATCAATAACAACGCCAAGGTATCTATAATTATCAACCCATTCCAAGTATTTGCCATATAACTCTAAGGAGTCAAGATTTCTCTTTTTCTTCTTAGTGATAAACATTGCTTTGCATTTGTCTACATTCAGTTTTAATCGCCACTTGCTAAACCAGATTTCACATTCTTTAAGGGGTTTCTGCAAACGTGATACAACAACACTAGGCTGGCGTGCCCATGTCAGTATAGCAGCATCATCGCATAAAAATATATCTTGCAGTAAGAGATTTCAGGGAAGTCGCATATATAGTAATTGAACAGAACTGGCCCCAGCACTGATCCTTGTGGGACACCGCCATTTATCTCACAGGTATCAGATAATTCATTTCCAACTCTGGCCTGAAATAACCTGTTGGACAGAAACGAGTGAATTAGACTAATTAAATCATGTGGGAAACCATCAGTTATCATTTTATAAATAAGGCCTTCATGCCAGACCTGATCAAATGCTTTATGAACATCTAAGAAGATGACACCGCAATACATCGAAAGATTAAGGGGAGTGTTAACATCCGCTATAAGTCTCCAAACTTGGAGCTGGCAAGAATGTTCCGCCCGAAAACCAAATTGTTCTGCACGGATGAGATTATTGGTTGTGCAGAAATCTAAAAATCTTGTGAGAATTGTTCTCTCCAAGACTTTGGATATAGAAGACAGCAAACTGATGGGCCTGTAACTTACAGGGTTTGCAGGATTTTGACCGGGTTTAGGGATACTTAGAACAACAGACTGTTTCCATGTATCCGGAAAGTAACAGTTATCCCAACAGTCGTTTATAATTTTAGTGATATCACTACTTACATTTTGCGGTAAGTTTTTTAAGGCATTGTTATTAATAGTGTCTTTACCTGGTGCCTTCTTTTTCTTGAGTTTCTTAAGCAATTTTGAATCTCAGCTACCTATATTTTATGTTTGGCCACATGATGGCTATTGTTGTAATACTTTGTTATGCTGCTTTCTACCATTTTGGATATTTCTAGTCCTTCTGGACGATCTTCCTTTGGAGTCACAAATTGTTTTTTAAGTGAATCAGCAATAAGCTGTGCTTTGTCTTGGTCATTAGTTATGAAATGTCCATTAGTGTCTAAAAGCGGTGGAATATTCATGGCCTTTTTGTTTTGTAAGGCTCGAATCATGCACCATATAGAATTGTCCTGGGTTGACAAACTCTTCACCTTCTCATTCCATCTATCGTTACGAAGTTTATTTACTTCCTCATGTACTCTTCTCGTAAGTCGGTTATATTTGGTTTTAAGCCAAGGCTCTCGTGTTCGATGGCATTGCCTCCTTACCCTGTTTCTTTGATGTATTAGATACTTGATTGCTGGAGTAAGATCGAGATGATCAGGCCGTTTCACGTCTACTGGAGAAGCACAAGCATTGATGGCTTCAGTAATGCGTGTAGTGACCCTTTCAACATTTATGTCAATCTCCTCCGTGCGATGCACATCATTGAGTAGATTACTGTCATTTTTGAAAAGATCTCTGAAAAGTTTCCAATCTTGTTTATGCCTCATTTGTTCTCTGCAGTCAATATTGAGATTTTCAAAATTCAGTGCGACCGGTTTATGATATGAAGATAAATCATCAACAGTAAAAATATCGAATGGCTTATAGAAGCCTTTCAGCAAAACAATATCAAGGACATCACTTGTAGGTGAGTGGTCACAGTAATACGTGTCGTTTACAGGACCTATCGCAATGATATCAGTTTTGCTCTGTATATATCTAGATAATATGACACCTTTCTGATTATGACGTTTGGAGTTCCACTGCGAGTGCTTAGCATTCAAATCTCCCGCCATTATCACTGGGATACTCCCAGAGAATAGCTCATCGAGCTCGTCAACATCGATCTTATGCTTGGGAGAGTTGTAAAGAGCTAGGAATTTAACATCGCCAACAATAGTATCCGTGATAATAACAGAAGCCACCTCCATTCCTGTATACATTTGTAATGAGGTCTTCCCGATGCCGAATGCCTTTTTTAACGATAATTGCTGCTCCTCCAGATGAGCTTTTAACATTGGGAGTAATAATTCTATCTTTGCGATAGACACAGTAGCCCGGGATTCTGAAGTCCTGGCCCGGTTTTAGATGTGTCTCACAAACAAATGCCACGTCTATATCCCATTTAATTAAATAGTTATAAAACTCAATACGCCTCCGGGTAATTCCCCTGGCGTTCCATATGACGCAACGAAGCTTTCCTCTGTTAATAATAGTATAGCGTCGATCAGCCATAAATCTCAGTGTTTGCTCGTAAGAATTCCACTCATTTGTGGATATTTTTTGCCTAATTCATTATACAAATGGCATATACTGCCTAGTTGTTTGCACATGTCTTGAATGTCATTTATGTTAAATCTTTTATCCGTTTTCTAGACTATTGAGGTATAGGATGTCTCCGGAGTAACTTTAGTTGGGACTCGTTTGACTTGCGGATATTTTGGGCATTTTGTATAACTGGATGTGTGCTGCCCATCGCATCTTATACACTTTGGAGGATCTTGTCCTTTAATATTTGGGCAGTCTCGTGACTGGTGGTCTTTAGCACATTTGTTACAACGAAGGGCTTCAGTACACCCTAGAGATATATGACCAAATCGTAAGCAATTAAAGCATTGTAATGGTCTCTTATTTCCACGGAACATTTCGATGGATACAGCTAAGGGTCCTATGCGAGTAACATTTCTTAGAGTCTTGTTGTGCTCTGTGTTCGCTAACAGAACCAGAATCATGGGCATATCTATGGATCCTTTAGATTTTTTAAGTCTGATCACTTTCTCAGGAAAATAATTGACCTTTTTTAGGTCTTCCTTAAAATCGTTAAGGTCATAGGTCACGTCTACATTTCGTATAACGTATTTGAGGACTTTTTCCGATTTAAGTTGATGATGCTGAATCTTTAGCACGTTATCAGCCTTAATGCCAGACACCAATTTACTATGCTTTTCCCAGTGTTGTCAAGTCGAAACAGAAAGTACCCCCTAGATTAGATACAAAATCCCCTAGAAACTCTCTATTTATTACAAAATTCCCCTATATTTCCCCAGAAACAGCCTTAAAGAATAGTATATAAAAAACCGCTGACCTTAAGAGAATGCGCCTTCAATTAACGTTCCATCTCCAATCTATACCACCAAAGAGTAGGATACCATCTATGAGTAGGACCAAGATTTGAAGAGGAAAGTGTAGTTAAAGAAATTAATGAATATATAGACATAATTAAAATTAGCAGGCTAAATTGTGCTATAAGTAATCAGTCCCTTATATCTGGAATGATGACGAAAGTACGCTTCGAGGGTTTTTAGCGGACATAGTTAAATCAATCCCGGAGATGCAAAGCAAAAGAGGAGGCTTTTCTACTACTAAGCAGTTCCAAGAAAAAAAGCTAGGAAATGGATAGAGAGCAATAGACGGAAAGCTGAAGAAATAAGGCAGCTAAAAATGTCAGAAAATTGCAACAGACTGATGAAGCAAATAGCACAAGAGTCATCGTTAATAGAGAAGATAAATAGAGAACAGGGGTGAATTGGCGAGTACAAACGAATAATTAAAGAAGCCAGGATAGAAGAGTTGTTCAAACAAGCCACGGCCCTGTCAGTAGCGGTAGCTATGAATTTAATGGATGAACGAACTCTATACAATTGCTTGGCAGAAATCGTGAATAAAATAGCTTCAAGGCATATGGTAAAGATAAAAAGCGAAAATTATGAGTACAGATGTAGAATTTATCCTTACATAGAAAAGCACATCAGAAGAGAAGAGAGTGGCGTAAATAGATATCACGTAAAATTAAATAGGATAGAGGCTCGAAATAGCTATCTGCTAAGAAGATTAAGTACGACGGAAACAATGCTAAAAATGATACAGGAGGAGCTAGTTCTCGAAAGGAAAAGCCATCCACAAGTAGGAACGGATATTACAGGAGGAGTATATCCAAGCTTGGGGGAAGCCATGGAAGATTCTTGGCTAAGGAAAGCAACAAATAAAACCGATGGGGATATTGCTGTTGAAAAACAAGATCAGGAAGAGCAGTTGACTAAAGGAATGGCAGGAAGGGAAATAAACCAAGCTAATTAGTAGAAATAAACCAAATATTGAAAATTAGTAGTTTAGAGAAAAATCCCTTGGTAGAAGATTGCCATTGGAGCCAAGCAAATTCGTGGATTATCCCAGGACTAGGAAATCTTGTCAATAGCATAAAACTGTTAGAACGGGAAACGAAGGACGGCGGAAATAAGGAACCATTTCCGTGTTCAAATCCAAGCCCTAAAGAACGTCAAATAAGAGAGACTTCGACGCAAGAAATCTATAGAGTACTAAGAAAGGATCGGGAAAAAGGAAATCAGAAGCGTCCAGAGTCGATAAGAATGAGAAATGGAGAGATAACAAACTTGTTAAACATAATTAGTAAGCAAGAAGCTTCAATTAGAAATTTAGTGGGGACAGTGGAAAGACTGCAACAAACAATTGAAGAATTAAGTATGAAAATAGAATTTTTTGCGAACAGTTATGGAAAAAGTTATAGAACGCATAATTCATCACGGCCTCAAACTAAAGAAAAAGTTGATAGTTCTATAGATAACTCGAAAACAGGTTTAAATACGACTGGGTGGGATTGTAGTACATTAATTTTTAAGCGAAAGCTTCCGAAAAAGAAAAGGAGGAAAGAAACTAAAGTTAATAATGATATTATCAACAGGACCCACCAGAAATTTAAAGAAGAGGAGCAAAGTTGGAAGAAAATGCAGTCAAGAAAAGTCGAGGATTTGTTCTTGCGCAAACAAAGAAGAGGAGAGGCATCAAGAGGAAGGAAAAATCTCGACGGATGCCAGCGGCCAGCTGGACACTTTTCCGTGCAAAGAAAAACAACCTCCACTGACATATTAAGTAAGAGCAGCAATCATGATACAGCAGCTCAAGAGTACCGTCAAATTAAGCCACAAACGAAGAAATATTTTATTCATTGTGGGATTGCGGCGGGAATAGTGTCAGAACATCGGATTTGTTCGAAAAATACAGCGAGCAAATTCAATGATTTGACACGCTGTCATCACAGAAATCGGCAGCAAGAAGAAAAAATTAAGCCGCGATTAAAACGAGGAAATAGCTACCCACCACCTCCTCATAGAAGTGGACCAAGCCAAGAGAGCAAGAAATCTAATACCTGTTCCAAATTGGCTCTGCATAATGAGATTCATAATAAGCTCATTCGCTCGAAGGATAAAAAGAGAGCCAAGCGGGAAATACATCAGAGAAAATTGAGAAAGCACTGCAGGCAGCGGGGAAAAGGACTATGGGACCAGGATTCGTCTAGGAGACATGATGAAGGAACATTTCGGCAGAATCGACATTTTGATGCGGACGCCAAGAAAAGTGAGTCCTCATATAAGAATTTTCTTACCCGACAATTCAATTCTCTCTCATCTATGTATGTTAGCTAAGGCCCAGCCCGCCAGCGAAGTCAATCGCCCCACGTTCTCCACGCAGTTTAAAGAGAAATCTCGCCCGCCGTACCGAGCCTCACTATACCGTGAGTGTCTGAGAAATCCATTGAAGTCGAACTACGGGAACTATCTCGAATGCTGCTCAATTTTGGAGAAGACGTCTGCCAGACTTATATCGGATATCACAGGAGCAAAAACACAACAGGCGAGTGCGAATGAACAGGAGCAATTATTTATGCTAATGCACTGGACAATTGTTCTTATAAATCTGCTCAGAAATTTTCGACACGCACATTGGTTGAGAGCAAAAGAGAGCCAATTGGAATAGACCCTCGGCCAAGCCAGGATTCGACAACAGTGAAAGTTTGCATCGGAAGCGAGGGAATCTACGATAGACCGGCCCAAGAGGAACAGAAGTCCCCTACCGATAATAATTCGGATGATCTTCATTTGGATGTTGGCGAGGTGCATAAGCAGAGCCTCGTGGACAACTCACCGGAGGAGCAACAGGAAAGCCCATTACGCCCAGGAGAGAATTCTATGCAAGAAGATTCTTCTAGCATTTCAGCACGAGGCCGAAGCATTGCAAGCGCAAGCCCAGCGGAGATCTCTAGCTGTGAGCCGCGCTTGGCTGCTCTGCGCTCAGTGAAGGGTATGAAATTTTGATTGCTACTTTTGAGAACTTCAATGTGTTTTACTTAACGTTAAGAAAATTAGTTAATGTCCTTCCTCAACTAAAATTAACTTAATCGTTGTTCATAGCACATTTGATTCTTCTTAGTTGCGTTTCATACAAATTGCTAATTCTCAATTATTTTCACGATATTTTTGCAATAGGCACGGATCTTCGTCTAATAAACCCATCGTGATCGCCGTTGTCTTTGAGTACGGTATACGGCCAATACGTCGGTTTCACCATCCCGCCTTCTCGACGTTTCCAGGCTCCGGTGATCTAATGCTGGTGATCGTCATAAGGAAAGGCATCAGAGCAAACTCCGTAGTATCTTGGAATCAAATTACACTTAAATTTATGATGAACCTAAATGATCTCATTGAATATTGAATTGTATAATTCTGTTTAATTACATTTATTAAAATTATTTGCAATTCAACCGGTCTCCTCATTCCATCTCTATCCACGACGCAAATCCTCTGGGACATATTGCTATTAGTTAAATTTAAATTAATTAAAGTCGTGATAAATATTAACCTGTGAAGAAACCTGAGAGCCAACCTCCTTAACCAGAGGCTCTACTGTCAAGAGAGGACCGATCCTACCCACAAAGGATTTATCTCTATCTGCCATACTATTTGGTGCAGGTAACAAAACATTTTCGGTTTCTTCAAATGTATTCCCATTCATAGAACTCACTGCCTTGCCACTGAAATCATTATTATATGATGGCCCCTTTGATTTAGTATCTGACTGTAGTGACCTGTTACCCTGGTTAGTGCTCCTATGAATCACTGAATTCATGCCAGCTATAACTGTAGGCTCTCGGGGGAGGCACAAACATTTCGCCACCATTTTCCGCTTTCCAGACTATGAGCCACGAAATTTAGCACAACAAGAAACTACCTGATCCTCAATAACAGGGGTTGACGCGCATCAACTATAGATGCCACTAAATTCCCGTTTTTGATTGGGAACTTCCCTGAAGTGCAGGGTTCCTCGATATTACGGAAAACTTGAAATGATTCATTAATATGTGATTCAATCTCATTTAATTTAGGCTTGAAAATTCTATGTTTACGTTTCTTCCGTTTATGCTTAGAAGGCTCTAGTGTAGCACCAAATTCGATGATCAGATCAGTACTTTTATTTCTGGCATTGGTATAAATGTAGGTGATTAGATTGATTGCAGTATCATTATCATCCATCAGTTCCTTGATCCCCGAGTCATCCACCGGCATGTACTGCAAATAGTGACTGGTTTCAGAAAACAATTCTTCTATCAAAGCATCTTCATAGTTGCTAAGATGTAAGCTCTCATGGTATGGCAAAGTCATCATAAACAATTTAAAAACTTGCTTTGGGTGCCAAACACCATACTAATCCATTAATTTTCTAAACCTAAAGATATGATCATCAATTGACCCCATAAAATAATGTAACTCATTGATTGCGGAGATTAACTCTTTTACGCAATGATTCTCCATTTTTCCCTTTTCATAAGATTCGGCGACTTGTTGCCATAAAATTAGGTAAGTCGATCGCCACTTAAGAAGATAATTTCTAACCTATTCTAGAGACCCAGACAAAATCCGACACCACCTGCCTTAACAAAAATGCCGCAAAATGGCAGATTAATTTAGGAAAAATAAATACATCTAATAAAAGATATTAGGCTTAAATAGCTAATATTCCTCTGTGCCTTTGCTTATCCTGTTGTCCACTGACACTTCCTAAATGAAAAATACCAAGCACCCACACAAAAGATCCTAAAACGCTTAAATTAGCTAACTAAATTAATAAGGCTTAACCTGTTTGTGAACAGAACATAAAAGTTGAACCAAAGATCCTCTAACAAATAATACTACCAACCGTCGAACTAAGCAAAGAGCTGGTAGCTAAACATAGCTTACGTCTTTATGTTCTAAATCGACCACACAGACAAAGCTTGCAAAACAGTGCTCTTCTGCAAAAGGGCGTTGACGAGGGGGAAAAAATACACAAGACTAAATACGAAGCCACTGACACAAGGTGGCGCTGATACACAAAAATAATTATATTGGCATCAAAACTAAGCAAGCACCCTAATTGAAGCCTGGATGCGTACGATTTAATTACAATGAATGCAACCTAGGAAGCACCAATAGCTGAGCCTCTGCTCTGATCATAAAGTACCCTGATGAAACCGTAATATGCAGAGTCTTATGAAAGTGATGATCACAATAAGCTGGACACAAGTCGCTTTAAGAACTGCTCACTATCAAACAACAGTAGCTAGACTTCGGCCCGTGACTGTACCTATGCCACGACAAAACAAATGCTAAATAAAGAGCGCAATCTACCGAAAAAGCGTAAGTAGCCTTCCTCTAGCCCAAAACCATAATGCTCAAAAGCAAAGCAAACAGTTGGCAGCACCTGGCCCCTGATCGTAATGCTCGATACCAAACAAATAATAACAAATTATACTACCAACCATCTGTCACGTATAAGCAGATGCGTAATGACAGTGGAAGTGATTAGGGAATGAACAGACGGTGGTAGATTATTTTAAGCATAAATATTTAATGAAAATTGAACAAATGCAATACAGTTTATTTGAATGTTAAGATAAATATACAGGGTCAAAACACATTAATATGACCATCTGCTAGTATCCGGAATATCCACCTTTAGCGGCAAGCACAGCAGCTAGTCGACGTAGCAGAGAGTCAATAAGTCCTCGGAAGGTCGTTGCAGGTATCTGGGACCATTCGGCGATCAGTGCATCCCGTAATTCCATCACCGTGCGTGGTGGAGGGTCCAGCTTGCGGACATGGCGATCAAGATGGTCCTACAAATGTTCAATAAGGTTGAGGTCCGGGGAGTTTGGTGACCAAGGGAGTAGCTTGAATTCATCCTCATGCTCCTCAAGCCAGTCGTGGACAATTTTGGCAGTATGGCAGGGAGCATTGTCCTGTTGAAAGGTGCCATAACCCTTTGCCACTCGGTCGAGGTCCATTGGCGATAGTCCATTGCGAATTGGATGGACAGGCATCAACATGGATGCTATTACCATGCGCCTGCTCCGGAGCCTCAACCTCAAGAGGGATCGTTGCAATGTCTTGGTGCTGACACGTCTAGTGGTCCCACTGTTCATTTGCTGTGTCAATTGCTCAACAGTGGCACGCCAATTGGTCTTGGCCAGGCGTCGTAACCGAAACCACACAGTTACCTCTTTCGTTGCTTGAAACTGTCTGGTTCGTCCAGTCGCGGTACACCTTTACAATGGCAGCCCTAGAGCAGTTCACAAAGGTGGCCGTTTCTAAAATGCTGCCCCCCTTCGCCCGATAGCCGATGATTATCCTCTTTTGGAGGCCCGAGAAGGTCACTTGCTCTGCCCATGACGGCGACAATTGCTGTGTTAACGGATGCTACTACACGTCTGCTGTTGTCAGCTTTTAATGAAATGCAATGATTTTTCATCTGCATACCATGGGACATTCCAACATGTTCGAGGAGAGCTGGTCATATTAATGTGTCCCGACCCTGTAAATTGAACGTACAGTATACAGCACAATGAAAGTTGAATTACAATTAACGAACTGACAAAAGTTCCTGGTAGAAAGACTTCTTATCAAATCATGATAAGCTTTGATGAAGTTCTACAATTGGGGTTAAGCCATCCGAGTAGGCAGATTTGTCTCCGCAGAACTATACACACAGAAAGTGGCGACGCCAGGCGTTCGAAATTCTTAAGGGAAATGCCTGGATGAAAAAGAAATAAATAACAGACATTGCTCCAATGCTTAGCTCTTCTTCAGATATAAAAGAGACATATGATAAACAGCTCTTGCATTTCTGAGGGAATTACCCCTCCTAAATCGTTTGTAAAGAAAGCTAACATTCCCCACGGCATTATATAGATGAGAGAAGGATTCCTTGCATTCGTGGACACCTTTGCTTCACTAACAAGAGCGGTAGTGCTCAGCTCCAGGGCGTGAGACAAAACTACACAAGCTCCAAATAACTGAAGAAGCAGAGAGTGTGGAGAAGAAGCAGATATATTGACGTAGAGCATCAAACAGTTATATCTATGGCCCGAAACAAGAAAAACAAACTTACTCTCTGCAGCAACTCGCGCTGACGCACCGCATAGTCTTTGTGGCATTATCTCCGTAGACAAAGCCGAGAAGGCGTCCCTTTCTCTGTCGCCTGGAAAGCGTCCATCCACCACTACTGAAGAAAGCACAGCATGACACGAGACCGTTTGCTTCGAATGAGACCCTTTTACCTTTCGCTTCTCACTGCAGAAGGCTCCTGTAGCTCTTCTATGCCACTGCCAACACTTTCGCCATACTGGCTGATTCACACGGGCAAAGGTTTGCTCTCCAACCCGTCTTTCTCTGACCTCCACGTCGAAACCTCTTTCTGCACGATCCTAACAACCTTCCTCTAACAAGGGTCACAGACTTCCCTCTTGTCTCTTGCCTCTTCCACATGCTCTTTTGTTTTCAGCAACCTCGACTTTGAGGTTCTATAAGTTATAGTAATGTTTTAATTTTAATGTATTCATTAAAAAAAATTGATGTAAGCGATATTCGAACTCGCAACCTTTGCTTCTTCAGGCAAGCACTTTGACCATTAAGCAACCAGGCACCGTATTTTCAACTTTTTGCACTTCAGGCCAGTTGAAATAAGTGCAAATCTTTACCTATATAAGTGGAGTATCATGATCTTTGACGGTCAAAGTTTGACCTCTATTTTCTTAAAAACGAAGGAGTGTTCACACAAGTTACTTTTTGATAGCCCCCCAAACTGTATGTTAAAGCTGATCAAAATCGGTGGAATGGAAATCTGGCCCTCTCCTTGTGAGATAGAGATGGGCCGAGGCAGTGAGAAGCGATATCATAATGACCGAGATCTTATAACAGATCATATGTAAAGCAACTGTAGGGTCACCGGTTCGACAGTACACTAACCCTGTCGGAACTGCGACACTTTACGTAAGATGTACAATCGTGAGCCTAATCGACTGGGCCTCCAATGTAAGGTTCAGTTCATTGCAGTCGTTTAAGCGACTGCTAAAATACCAGAATTTTGAAGGTATAAATTGAACCCCACATTAGGTGTCTTCCGCAATCAGGTCAGCCTGGAAGAAGGCAATGAAAGATAGACAAACTCAAGTACTTACGGTTAAAAAAATGTAAATAATTTATTCATTGGATAAAACAAAGTAAATAAAGGCATTTAAATGATTGATAAAAATAAGTAACAAATTGACTAAATGAATTGTTTGTGATTAATAGAAACTCAATATATCTTTATGCATCAAATTGACTTAATAAGCTGATTGTAGCAAAATAGTAACCCTTTAAATATATGCATCAAAATGAATAAGTAACATAAGCTTAACAAATGAAACCCCAATAAACAGAATCATTGAACTGGGTAAGCAACACAAAGATAGCAAAAACTAACCCCATAAAACTGTGATGAAATGCTCGTATGGCCAGTAACAAGAAAATTTATAACTCATAACTCACAGACCTCGAGACAAACAGCTACGTCTGCGTCGGTGTGGCAAGGCATCTCTTTGGCAACCCTCGTCTGCTTCATTCGGAAGAACCCTGGTTGCGTTGGCGGGACATCTCAGGAAAGAGGAGTGGAAAAACCAACTGATAGATTACGGGACAAAGAGCATTGTTAACGTGGGGGTGCCGCAGTGAAACTACGTTACAAAACCTCGGACTCGAGCAAAATAAAGATTAAACTGTGTGCACCAAAATAAAATAAAACAAATTAACTAAAGAGAATTTAGGTGTTACCCCATGCAAGCACTCGTAGATGGTCATCAGAAGCAATTCTTTTTGCAGAAAAACTGGATTACAGAGATCCAGTCAAAACACTTACACTCGTAGCGACTTACATGGAGGGCAAAAAATTGAAAGGGCCTGCCGGAGCTTCTTGGTGGAGCGAAGACCAAGACAACTCTGTCGGATCGAGAAACAGACAGTTTCCTCTCCGACTCGGGATCGAAACCCCGGACCAATCCCAAGATCGGTGACGTCAGAAGCGGGCAATCCAAGAGGACAACCGGGCTGGTCATCGGAATATCCACCCTCACATCTGGTTCGTAATTTAAGGCGCCAAATAGATGCGCAGCCACCTGCTAGAAATCTAGAAAGGTCCAGAATGATGCCAAAAACGATATCAAAATTATAAACTTTCTCTCTACAGCACAAACTGTTGTATACAAACATCAATGGGAAAGAAATACTTAATAAATGTCCCAAGTGCTCAATAAATTATAAGCAAAAATAATGTGTTCAAGCGTTAAAAACCATGTAAGGTCTGAACCTTTACACAACGACTTCGAGGCCGATTGGAGCAGTGAGGAGAAATGTCATTTTGACACCTCACCAAAGTGGTGTTATTGAATCATGACCTTGTGATATAGTTCTCTCCTCCCTTGCCTCGTGGTACCGCGTATATATCCAAAACCATGAAACATACCGATGTCAAATTTGCAGTGGATATTATTTAATCAATCCAACAATGACTGAGACTAAAGTATATGTTTAAAGTGGCTCCCTTTTTCCTGCATGCACATACGAACGTGACGGCACATATCCTTGGAAATGCGTTACGGCAGGTCCTCTGGAATGGTGCAGATTTCATTCATTCCATTGAGATTTGGGCTTGGTGAGCTGTAGTTCTGTGCTGTGATAATAACCTTGTCTGCTTAAAAATATTTAACTCCTCCACAAATTGTTCGATAGTGTTGCAATAATATTCCGCATTGCGTTTCGATAGTGGAAATTGTTCGATTGTGTGCAACGCGTTTCCAAGAATATGTCTCGTCGCGTTCTTTTGTGCAAGCAGGAAAATGGGGGCCACTGCACATTTACTACAGGCTCAATCACTGTTGTTTGAAGAATATCCACTGCAAATTTGAGGTCGATATCTTTTATGGTTTGCATTTTATATACAGGGTGATTCAAATCATGTGTAAAACAATTAAAGGGGGTATTATACAGGTCCAAGTAAACACAAGAAGTCTTATGAACATGGGTCCGAATTTGAATGATAACTGAAATATGAACAGATATAAAAATGATGCCACCAATATCAACAAGTTAATAACTCAGGTTCTGTAAAGCCTAGATTAATGAAATTTGGAGGAATAACATGGTACATATAATTGTTTATACCGTTAAAATTTTAACCAATTCCAACAAGAACTTTCCGAGTTACTCATTCAAAATCATAACACATGCTCACTTGTGAGTACTAACCAGCACTTGTTACAATTTTGACTGTGTAACTCGGAAACTTCTTGTTGGAATTTCATCAAATTTTAGCTGCATACACAGTATTATGTACCCTGTTATTCCTCCAAATTTCATTAATCTAGGCTTTATAGAACCTGAGTTTTTAACCTCTTGATCTTGGTGGCGACATTTTTTTCTGTTCATATCTCAGTTATCGTTCAAATTCGGACCCATGTTCATAGGATTTTTTGTGTTTACCTTGACCTCTATAATGCCGCCTTAAATTGTTTTACACACGATTTGAATCACCCTGTATACATTTTTGGTGAACTGACTTTTGGATCACCCTGTATAAATATAAGCCTATATTTATAGATAAATTTTTTTTTATTTTAATTTTATTTTTATTTTAATCATTTATTATTTATTTATTATTTTGTCAATTATTATTTATTTTTTAATTTTATTTAATAACTATTATTTATTATTTTCCAGGGTTTTTGTGTCTCATCCTTTTCTCATATAGATATCCGTTTTATAATTATATACAAATATAATAAATCAAGTAAAGTTAAATTCTGAAACCTTCAAAGTAAAAAATGTATACTTCAAAATATAAAAATATTAAATCAGTTTCTAAGGTGTTACACAGAGGATATATGTTACAATTAAAATAAGATAAATGTAATAGGTAAACAGAAGTGTGGAGGTAGAATTTATAATTCAATAAATTTTATTCGTAAAATATAAACAAATTGTTCCATTTGATTTACTTATTCTTTTTCATTTGATTGGAGAAATGATTAACATTAGCGGTAAAAGCCTAGGTTAACTTCTTGGCTTACAAACACAATAATCAATACGCAGTGGAATAAAAATTAACTAATAAGTAAACCTCTTCTGCAACTGCCGGAATATTGGCCCAAAAACAAACTGAAGCACAAGTCGGGTAAGCTTCTCTTCCGTGGCCAAACACACACCTATCTTCCTCATCGAAGTTAAACAGCGGTCATTGGATTAAATCGCCTTTCGTTGGAAGTGGGTTTCTCTCATCGTCAACATGGGTGAAGCGGCAAAAGAGAAATTAGGAAAAAGGATCCAAATTAAAATAGGAACTAATAAAAGCTATCCTTTGCATATAAAACTACAATTATGCAATTTAATCTCTTGATAATAAATAAATAGGAACATTCAATATGCAACGCTATTTCCTTTTTCTATTAAATTTCATACACCATTAATTAAACAATAGCTTAAATCAAAATAGGCACTATCCTAATAAAATACAATTATATGGCTTCCGCATAAAACACTTTCAAGCTTCCAATAAGCAATAGCTTGAACATTAATAAAGAAATATCAATATATCAACTTAGACGAACCCGACTCCAATTTTCCGACAATAACGCAATTCTATCTCAGGTTAAATGATGGTCTTAATATATCCAATTCCTTTCCTTAGGAAGCCATTTTTAGTGCAAGGGAAATGTCCTACGGTATTAATTCTCCTTAGAATTATTTCAACACAGGTGAGGTCTATTTGCATTGTCTATTCAACGAAAGAATTTATTTGCCATAGTGTTATCCATTGACATAATCGAGGGGAGAGAGGCATTTCATTTAAGGATAACTTTCCTTGGCTAATAATGGATAATATTTTCCTTCTATTATTATTATTAAGTTTCGCTGATAAATGTTCTTTTTACCCATTACACAAAGCTTGAGGAGACTTAGCCGAATATAAATGGCTACTGACCTGAAGCTTATTCCTGGAGTTTTCTGACATCTATTTTCGCGTGAAATTATCACTTTCACGTTTAACTCTTGCTTCGACGTATGAATCTTTAATTTCATCTAAAGTCGAGCCTCCTTCTCTAAAGCCATAGTTTTCTTTAAGAGCCTTCACTTTCTGCCCGAATTCTTCCTCTCTTCTCTCCCTCCAACCTGTTCGCTCAAGTCTCTCCATGCTTCCCCTCTCGTTCAGTTCTCGCCTTCTTCTCCTCCCTTTCCAAACTTCTCTCGCGCCACCTCTTGACAAGATTCTCCAATTCTTCTTCCAGAAAACTTTTGTTTTCTGTTTTGAACCTCGTAACAATATACACTGAGGAGCCATTACATTATGACCACCTGTTCAATACGACAGAGGACCACCTTTTGGTAAAACCATGGACATGTATTCAGGCAATTACTTGGCAAGGTGCTTGTAGGTAGACTGAAGTATCTGGTTCAATGCGCTAATTAGCTGTTCCTCCAGTTCCCATATATAGCGAGCATGTATCCTTCTAACTGTGCATTCGGGTGTCACAGTTTCTGTTATATATCAGCGTATCTACACTCGACCATTCACATAATGGAGCAGAAAACGTGACTCGCTGGACCAGGCAAATTTCTTCCAGTCCTCTGTAGTCCAATTGCTGTCCTCCTTGGCCTAGTGTAGGCGCAATTGGCGATGACGTGCCATAACCGAAAGCATCACAGGGGCGACAGCTATGTAGGCCCTACACAGAAGGCTATGTTAAACTGTCTGTGTCGCCACTGTTGAAGCTGCTGGTTATTTGGGCCACTGTAGCCCTTCACTCGCAACGAAAAATGCGTACTAGTCTCCACTCCCCTATGGAATCAAAGCACCGTGGACGCAAACGGCAGGACGGCGACTCGTCGTTTCTGCATCCGTACACAACTTTTGATAAGTACTCGCAATGACTGCACGTGAATAGCCCGCAAAACGCGCCATTTCCTAGATCGACATTCCGAGGCGTCTAGCCCTCACAATTTGTCCTTTGTTGAAGTCTTCCAAATCTGCTGCTTTTCCCATGCTGCAGCCAATCACTCTACATTCAGAAATTCAGTTCAACCATTGGTCGCAGGTCAATGAACCACACGCCGTTTGAAAGATGGGAATGTTAATTTTTTGTTCAATGCCGGTCGAGGTCTCTAGGACGCATCTGGAAGACTTAGGGAAGTCCCGTCAGTCACTGTCAAGATGGCGAACACAAAGCCTTTTTATGGCCGCCTCGATCCCCAGACGTCACTGTTTGTGACTTTTTGTGGGGATACGTGCACACGATCTTTGAAGACTGTGCTTTTGTACCACCTTTCCGGAAAATCTGAAGGAGCTAAAAACTCGAATAACAGCCGCCATTCGTGAAGTGACTCCAAATATGCTTCAGCAGGCATGGGAGGAATTTGATTATTGGCTAGATATATGCTGTGCAGCAGGAGGACATATCGAACACATATAAACAAAACTTAGGATTTTTACAAACATTTCAATATGTCGCCCATCTCTGTATCTTCATTTTTTAAAAAATATAGATCTTTGAAATATGATGAACTTTTCTTTTACACCATGTATAAGTAGGTGTGGTTAAACATTCAAAGAAAATAAGATTTAAGGATTTTTATAAAAAGTATCGGGAAAAGTTTCGGAAAAATAGGTTTATTTCAGATATTACTACAAAACCTTAAAATTCTTCAAAGTACATGTCACAACTAAAAGCTAGCAGAGTATTAAAACTTTAGTGTACAGGAGGGGAAGGCGTGAGACACACAATTGAAAGAAAAACAATCAATTTTAATCGTTGAAAAAAGGAGTTATGCCCAACGGATGTCGAGCATAACTTAATAAATAACTTTACAAGTTTGTTGAATATAGCCACTGGCTTATTCGATACTATAAATCTGATTATAATAATCTATTATTAATTTTGCCCAGTTTAAACAAAAGTTCTTCTTTGACTGAAGAATCTACTTCATATATTTCCGGATTAAGATGCTAACGTGGATCTCGATCCGTGAGGCTTCAAATCGTTGAATCCGAATTAAATTCCTTCCTTATTGCCCTAATCCAAGGCTGGCTCCGTTTCTTGAGCCTCGACGTAAAGCACGGCTGGGCTAGGCTGAGGCTGAACGATCAGTTTTCCTGTTTCGGGTGCGTCAGTGGGGATAGTGCGATAGGCCACCTTTTCCCAAAGGCTATCGTGGAAGGTTGCTAGTAGAAGGAAAAATAATAAACATAGCATTAATTAACTAGCAAATTATCCTAATAAAGTCACAGAAACTATACACATTCACACAATAAAAAATGGAACGTAAGAGTCTAAAAATTCACTACCAAAAGCATTTACGCGGCCTACCAAGCGCGGTAGCACGACTAGGGCCCTGTCAATACTACGAGACGCTAAAGGCACGCATATATTGCTAAAAGGCTCCTTCTTCTCTGTATTGAAAGAACTTCTTCAGTCTTGATTTAATTAACTGCCATGATTCCAATGTAGGGGTCAGAGGTGAAGAAATGCGCACAAAGAAAGAGGCGAATTTCTGAAAAATGCTTGGATCATCGAGCAAGGAGATATTCATAAACCATTGACGATCACATCCTCTAGAGGACCCTTCCGGCAAAGACCAAGACCACGAAATAGCATCATGGTCTGAGAACGACACTGGAAGCACCACCATTGTACTTGATTGGGACAAAAAAAGTGGATCCACCAGAAAAAGGTCTAATCGGTGCGATTGACAAAAACCCCGGCTAAACGTATACCCGGGATCACCTGTATTTAAAGTAGGCCAAACATCAACTAGCTTATTTTGATCACAAATAGTAAAAACAGGACCAGTAGAAAAAACATTACGAACATCAGGATGTGAATTGAAATCGCCCGCTATCACCAAAGGCAAAGTAGTAAAAAAGAAAGGCGATAATTCAGACAGAAAAGCACGCCGTTCCCTTATTGAGTTAGGCGCATACACATTAATTAAACGAAACTTAAACTTTAGCAAAGAAATGTCCAGAGAAATCACCCTCGAATCTAAATCACGTTCAATCGCATCCACCTGAAAGTTCGGATTAAAGATAATAATGGCTACACCACAAGAATGCGATGACGAAGAATTAACAAAATACTTGGCTGATGGAAAAAAACTATAGAAAACATGCAAACATTGTTTGATGTCAGGATTACTCAACTTAACTTCTTGCAGTAACAGAACATCTGGGGAGTGAATCTGAACGAACGTGGCAAGAACATTCTGCTTAAAACGAGAACACAACGAACAGATGTTGAGAGAGATGTATTTAAACGTCATTATTAGGAAGCTGGGTAGAAGAATTGCCTTCAGGATTACTCGCTAGTGATGGAACATTATCAGAGCTTTTCTTAGCGTGCCGATTTTTGGAACGCCTATTTTTGGACCTAAGGTTTCTGGACCGGCTGCGTGACGGTTGGGACTTATCCGACCTTGATGGCGATGGGCTGACATCGTATCCAGAAGATTGCGAGGGTGACTTTCCCCGCTGAAGCGCTGGAGAATCACTTTCAAGCACAACAGAAGCAGGCGTTAAGTCATCATTAACTTCCATAGAGTTGTCTTCGTCAATTATTAATTTATCATCAGATGAATTGTCAGAAATCACATCTGACACATCAATAGAGGTTATAATCTTAGAGGAAGGTGCCTTATTCACTTCCTCAGGCAGGGCACTCTCTGATTCACCTTCGACGCAAGACAGTTTAGGCTTTTGCCCACCAGAAGAACGCTGTCGTGGCGATGGAGTGCGACTCATTTTGGAGGAGGATCGCAATGCTGTACTATCACCAGAAGAATGGTACGGCGGCAACACAGGAAGCTCTGGGAAGGACTCACAATTTTCTGACGAGTTCGTTAACACAATCTCCTTTTCTTTAGCTGGTTGCTCAAAAAGATGAGAAGACGAAGGCAAACGTAAAGCTGGGGCGTAAGGACACGAATGAGCTCGGCTCACAAATCTGTGACAGTGTTCACACTTTTTTAGCAAGGGGCAGTCATTCCTAACATGATCCATACGTTTGCAGTACCAGCATGAGCGGCGCATTCCTGGATAAGATACAAACGCTCACTCACCATGCACCATTAAGGAGTCTGGAATGTCCTTTTCCAAGTTCATTTCGATGTTAATCTCTCCGGTCTGCAAATATGCTGGGTCTTCATGCTTGATCCTGGACATCTTAAGAACTTCGCCAAATTGGCTAAACACATTTAGAATGTAGGCCCATGCCACCAAAGGGGAGATACCCCGCACTAAAATTACCAATCGAGATGGATTGTAGGGAAACAAATTAACCCTGATGTCATTAACTTTAACAAACTTAGCTTCAATAATTTTCCTAGCAACTGACTCAGTTGCTGCAAGCAAACGGTGCTCCGTAGCAGAAAGTTTCTGGAGACAGATGACTGCTGGATGATCGTTCGGCAGGAACTCTGGCACGTCGATCTTCGACAGCAGGGCCTTCATAAACTCCGCCACGTTGAAGGCTCTCTCGCAGGTGACGAGTATCATCCTCTCCATTGTGTGCAGTCTTCCGCTGGGCACAGACGACGCCGGTAATGGATGAACGGGTCGCGAGCACCCAGGGCGAGCCTGGGGTCACGTACGCCGATAAAATAAAATCAAAGTATGCACAAAAAGTGACTTACAAAAATGTCCAGTCCTTGAAATGTCCACTCCAGTTGAAAATCCAAAATCACAGGCGATGAAATCCAGATGTAAACTCCAACAACTGAAACAGTAATAGAAATGAATAGCTTAATAGCTAAAAGTGGCTCCTTCTTCTCTGTATTGAAGCTAAGGCAGATGGTTTTGCCTC
>JAHWFO010101275.1:0-17838 GCA_023313115.1 Rhysida immarginata | reverse complement strand
CGACCCCTTGCCCAAAAGGTGAATTAGAGTTTATAAACCATTGGCTCTTTGGCCAAAGGTTGCGCAAGCTATCCAGATTATACAGTGCTTGCGAAGGTGCCAATTTAACCTCCTGCAGGAGCAAAATATCTGGCGAATGCAGAGCGATAAATGTGGAAAGAACTGACTGCTTGAAACGAGAGCCTAAGGATCTAACGTTCAACGATATTATCCTCATACTGACGACTTATTAGAAGAGGACAGATCTTGCCCCTGCGAAGACTTCTGATCTTCAGTAGATGCAGTCCTGGCATTAGGTGATCGATCCCGCACAATTTCACCGGTGTCTTTGGTCGCTTCAACAGAGGACGAATCTGACTTTTTCCGATTTCGCCGAGATGATTTTGATGATCGACGTTTAGATCTGTGCCTGTTATCCCTATGGTCAGCATTCAGAAGAGGTTCAGTTGATACTGCTGGTGGGGCAGTAGAAGTAGTTGCAGGTGGTGATGACGGGGTCGAAGATGTGTTCGGAGGTTGAGATGAACTTCCCGGAGGAAGTGAAGACGGGGGCTCATTGTCGATAGTCAATTGAGGACCGATGTACATACTCGGATCCTCATCAGTACTTGCAGCCTCATCCATCTGTGCGTCTGCTGTGTCTACCAAACGCAAGTCTCCAACCGCAGGGACAGAAGGGGAGACTCGACGGGAAGTACCATCTTGCTCGTCCAAGTTATTTGGAGATGACGGCAAAGCAGTATCGACTGATTCTTCCACAAGAGCACCCTGTGGGCATTGATGGTTCCTGCCCACTAGACGATTACAAAAGTCACAACGTCGCAATAGAGGGCACTCCCTCTTGATATGGGTGCTCTTGCGACAGTACCAACAACACCTTCTCATGCCCCTATACATTACGTAAATTCTCTCCCCATGCATAACCATGGAATCGGGGATCTCTCTGTCTAGCTTCATATCCAGGAATACATCTCCGCTTTGGAGACCAGGAGTGTCTGAATGGTCTGGGCGATACATCTTGTACACTTCACCAAAATCCCGAAAAAAGCTAATCACGTATTTATCTGATAACAGGGGACAAACCCCTTTAACATTAACTACCAAATGCATTGGCTCGGCCGGAAAAAAATTAACAGTGGTGTCACCCACCTTCACAAAATCAGCGGCGATGAGACGATCCGCAATATTCCTGGATTGGCATAGCATCCGAGCTTCCGTAGCAGATAATTTCTGCAAGCAGATGAATGATGGCTTCTCAGACGGCAATTTCGGAGCTATGCCCGTCTTGACATAAATGGCCTTCATCACGTCGCATACGGAGTATCGCCCGTCGAAGGTAAGTAGCACCATTCGCTCCATTGTCGATGGCCTTCCTCCAGGAGCAGTAGATGATGGCGATGGTCGGGCCGTGAACACCCAAGACAAGCCTGGGGTCACGCACACCGACAAAAGTCACAATCGAGAAAATAAACAAAAGTCACTCACGTAATGAAATGTCCAATCCTGTAAAAAGTCCAGTCCGGGTAAACGTCCACAGTCGAGAAAACACACACGCACAAGTCCAGTAGAAAACGAATCCTCTCTCACGGGAACGAAGATGTGACGTCCGGCAAACTTCTTCTCGGGAGAGACTGAAGATTGCAATTGCCACTGGTTTGCATTCGTTTTGACATCTCCGTCGGCGTCTTCAAATCCATTCACAGCTGAGCTAGAGGTCCCTTGTCGAATGGCGCCGTTTTCAATGTCGGTCAAGACGAAATTATCCAATTTGGCTCGTGGAATATTTTCCAATTGCTTAGTTCCTGAAATAGCTTCCCCCGTTTCTTGGACAAACGATTCGCTGACTGGCGAGTGAGATTTCCGGTCGCTCTTGTCTGAAGAATTTATCTCCGCAAGGATTCCGGGCAAAATCGAAACTCGTGGTCGAGAGTCTTTACTAACGAACCATTCGGAGGTGAATTTAAGTTTATCTTGCTCACTGCGATAAAACATACGCGTGTGATGGCCAACTCCGTCTCTGACTCCAGTCTTTACGTGAATAGTCCCGCACGTTGCCACTGAAGAGCACTTATCTCTAGTCTTACCGGCTTGGCCAGCTTTTCCTCTCCTTTCTGGAATCCCCCTTAATTTCCAGTTGCTGTTCCTCGCCTGGTTTCCACTCTCCGTTCCGGGTTTGGTGCGTTGTCTCGGCCTATCACCACCATCCACCTTCACTTCGGGTTTCCTCTCTCTCACCATCCAAGAGCGGTTCCATCCACTCACGTTCAAGTCTTTTTCCTTCTCCCTTCTCCTCTTGAAATTCCTCCCGACGAAAACTCCTCTTTTCTTTTCCTCCAATGAGGGAACGACCCGATCTCTCTTCTTCCGACCTACCCTATCTCCTTTCCAAGGGGTCGGCTTTTTCTTCGCCTTCTCTTTCCCCATTTCTTCTGTCTCCTTCCCATTGGGTCGTTGTTCTGACGACATTAAATGCGGAGAATCTCCTTTTACCTTCATTGTCACCTCATTCGCATTCTCCATTCTCTGCCTAAACTGAGGTGACACAGCGTAAGCTGTGAGTCTATTTAGCCAGACTTTGTCTGAGATTTGAATGTCACTGTTGCAATTAAGCCATATTGGATGTGATTATTGTATTACATTTTAGTTGCTTAGCAAATAAGCTTTGCTATACAACTTTAGCATCTAAGTTTTTGGAATTGCTATCTAGCTGAGTAATATTTGTTAAAGGTTTAGGCTAGATTCAGTTTAAGTATTTGCTATTGTATTTAAAATGCTTATCCTTTAAGTTTTGAAAGGAGTTAAGGTTATTATGTTAATTTATTTGTTACATAGAAGTGTGGTTACGATTAACTTCAGTGTTTGAATTAATTTGTACTTCTGTGTTTGAGTTGGTGGCTGGCATATATTGTCTTTGAAGGAAGGAGTCCACATATTTCCTTCTTGTTTATCTTTGCTTTAATTACAATTTTCAATAAACATTTCATTTATTACTTTAATTCAGTCCACTGTTGCATGTTATTTACTTTCCACTGCGCTACTCATATTTTAGCTATATTTACATGTGACAGCGTCGTTATCTTAGACGAAACGCTCCAGAACAGCCTGCACGGAGATTCCGATCCGCAAGAATTCAGGTTAACCACACACACTTCGTGAGCTTGTCTAGCACAACACAAAAAACACAAAACTATAAATTCACTATCACTGCACCACAAGTTCATGAAGCACAACACATCAGTAAAGACACAACGTTGCTTCTCACTGCAAAATTACGTGCTAGGTGATTTTTCACTCGCAGCACTTGACTCATAAATACACTCATTGAAGAAAAGTATGCACTTTCGCCTTTCAACGAAATATTTGAGCTTCAACGGAATATTTGAGCTATGTCAGCCCAACTCTCGAATTAACACTTTAGATCAACTACACATAGGAAGACACTTGGTTTCATTCACCTTAATGTCGCAATAATAGACGAATTATTATAAACCCCTCTTAACTTGGTCGGAATAACTTTATTCTGAAAGCACTAAAGAAAATTGATACGATCAATTAAAATTAAATAGACATATGCGATATACACAGTGAAAGAGCACATCACTTGCTGCTTTGCTTTTGGTTAAGAGAGGAAAATATGACACTCCTACTACGCTCCAGCGTACGTGCTGTAACGTTCTAAAACGGTATGGCGCGCAGATCTCTCCTACATCTCTTTCTCTACCCTCAACAAAAATAGACGTATATAATTGATTACCTCTTATAAAAGGTTAATGACAACAATTATAGTCTAAAGCTTACTTAAACAATAAGCTACGGTAACAATACTAAAATTTCAGCCAATAAAAGTTAGTTTGAAAAAGGGTTTTTTTTATCCTCGCGAACAACAACAAAAAACTGATAAGATATTATTATAAAGAGAACACAGCTCGCCATTACAACGAGGATGTCAAGGGCGGTCAATGAAATCCGGAAGAGTGAAGAGATGATAACAAAAAAACATGAAGAGTTCTAAAAAGAAAAAAAATCTTTATGACACTCTCTAAATCTATGAGGAAGCAAAAAGAAGCGAAGAAATATTTCCGTTTGGTTTCCGAGTTACGGCAAGAAAGTTATTTAAGAAGGTGTTGTGGAAATGAACACGAAAAAGAAAACTTCAAGTCCATTTGGTACAGAGATAATAAATGGGCCAGGCGTAGAACATGATGCCGCTGTTAATGTTTTTCTTGATTTTTAATTTATTTTAGATTGGCTCTGACGGACCTAGAAACGGGAGAGAAAAGACAATTAGTGGAATCAGAAGATTTTGTAGATCGCCGTTCGGAATGAATAGATGAAACGTTCGGTTAAATTGAACTATCTGACCACGGCGTTTTGCGTTTTTCGCGTTTGTTCATTTCAATTGTTGGCGCGCGTTTTATTTCCCGTCGATTGTTCAGGAAGCTGTGCTTTTTTCAGATTACGTGACCAAATCTAAAAGTAGTTCCAGTGATGAACGACCCACCGTATATTGAGAGAGGTTATCTAAGGAAAAAACCACAGATTTAAGGAGAAAAACAAATTTTTAATGTTTTCTCCTTAATCTGTGGAAAAAACTACCTTTAAATTTAACAAACTTTTACCACTCTCGGCGCTTCGCGCCTCACGTCGGCCCTGCGGGCCTCATTCAATGAGGCTCATTGGTCACTGTTTTCCGTTACTCGGACGCCTTCGGCGTTCTGTCTACGACGTCCCCCTCCGGGGGTAAATAATTGATATATACCACAACCTATTTGGTTACAGGGGGCAGTTGATTTCCCCTCGGCCGGTTACAGGAGGCTAATGATCCGTATTTTTTAGTGGTCACAGAAATGGCTGCCAGAAAGTTACGGGAACTCATTTTATGGTTAAACCTAAGTTAACCCAACCTCAGTTAACCTAACCCAACACCAGAACGCTCAAAAAATGCTGGCTTACCTTTAAGACATGGTTCCTTTCGACAATGGCTAATCATCCAGAAAGCAAAAAGAAAATCAGAAATCCACAAATAGCTCGAAACCACCGCGATATGCTAATTGTGTGGTTGCCATGGCAACAGCTACAGCACGACGGGAAAAAACGGCAAAAACACGCCTTCCAACGCCTAAATCCAGAAACAAGCCACTTCACAACCAAAGACAATAAAAGTCCGCTACCAGAAACACCAAATATGTGATATCACTTCGCGCCAAACATAAGAAACACCACAGCCATAAAATCACCCAACAATTGAATTTGAAAGGAGGAAAAAACGCAGGAGCAACAATAGAAACGAAAGGAGAAAAACGCATCGCAAGCTCTGGTCAGATAGTTCAAAACAACCAAACGTTCTTCTCAGTCATCTTCAAAGAATAAGAAGTCATCCATGGATAGTTTTCGTCGTCACGTAATGGGATATTTGTTGGTCGTAAGTTTACTAACCTTTCCAAAATCGTTATGCTGATGTTCGAGGTTTTGGGAATCCCTTCCTTACCTATAAGTATTGTTAGAATAGTATTATCTTCCCCTCCCTTTTACCTTAAACTCACCGACTCGCTTTGGATTGCTTCGTCTCAATATGGAAAACATGAGATACTTACCAAAAAGATATGGATGCATCTGTTAAAAATAATTCCAGTAACGTCCCTTTGCAAGTATTAAAGAGTCCAAAAGGATTGAGAAGAGTAACTTGAATTTAAAGAAAGTGAAAATATTTGTAAACTTTCATTGAGTGATTTATATGATATAAAAGTTAATCTCTGAACAGGAAGAGTAGTATACCAGTGATTCTTCTAAAGAGATCTTAAGAAAAAAAGGAAAACAAAAAAAAACCTATTATCTATTGATTATTCTTACATACAGAAGATACATTCAATTTTATCCACTCAATGAAATGAAGAAATTGGATTTAAGACTGAATTTTCTGTTATGAAGAAGTCGTGAATTGTCAGAATAACGTCAATTGATTACAATACAATTTTATCTAAAATACGATTTTTTTTTTTTTTTTTTAATTTTCTGAACGTCCGTGGGCGAATGTTTTATTAAGAATTGGATGTCTATGATTTTGATATTACCATGTTGAACCTTGTTTATTTTTTTTATTATAAAGAATTCTTCATTATCAAACAAAAGAAGAATAAAGCCACGGTTATTCGTCAGAATACAGGCCTCTGCGTTTAACTAATAAATTTGCTTTATACTTCGATACTTCCTAGGTGTATAGGAACTCGACGCCTGAGAAGGAAAGAAATCCGAAAGAAAGTATTATGCTTAATCAACCCTTTGAAAGAAAGATAAGTCGGGTTTAATCATTATTATACCGTGGTTTGTGTTATCTTGAATTAATGTTAAGGTTCTTTTTATATGCAGATTAACGAGCTATGAATAGATGAATGGAACTACCTCTGTAATGTAAAGAAGCGAGAGCCCACTGAAGTCTCTCACATCCCTGACTACTTTGATCATTGACCGTTACAGTGCATAGAACAAATTCGCGCACTCAAGGAAGCCGCCTTTCTCAGCACTCCAGCACTTAATTTATAACGTTAAAAAAATCCTATCATATGCGCCGGGATAAATCCTCCCGTTCCATGAACACAGTTCGCATTTAATGAGAAGGGATATATGTCCGACTATGTCTTCCCCTTCGACGAGTCCAACCAAATCCGGTTGAAATAACCTTTCAAAAACTTCTTGGCGTCGGAAATGTCCTCCTACATATAGCAACGTCAGTAACCTGCCGTAGCTACGATGTAGGCTCAGACAAATGTCAAATGATAAAATGTTCCTACCGTCTCGTCGTGAAACTTGCCGGGTAGCCACTACTTCACATTCTCTTGACGGGGACTGTCCATGTGATTCTCTCGTAGTCGCCGGGGTAGAGGGAAGGGCGTCGGTCTTTCCTTCTCTGTCTCTATTCGCAATTTCGCCCGCGACGAAAATAACCGCCCGCTCAATAAGGGTCCTCAGGCGGCTCTCCCATTCACTGGGAAAGTTAAATCCTTGGCCGTCTTCTTGCGTCGAGAATGCCAGCTCTCCAACGCCGAACTCGTTTCGCTCGCCGGCTGCGTTCCCCGTTTCTCCGTCGTCTCGTCCGTAGCTCTGCGAAGATTTTGTTGCCGTCGCCTGCAACCCGCAGTTCGGAGAAAACTCCTCCCGGTTGTTTACGTCGCTACGGAGACAGTGTCGAGGGCCTTGGTCCTGCGCTTTATTGCGCTGATCACGAGCAAAAGACCTTCTCGGTCGCCGACGATAGCTTTTCTGTCCTCTCTTTTCCCTCTCACTCAAGTGTTTCGGAGCGGCTCGCTCGACGTCATCGTCGTCTCTTACGTCATTTCTCTCCGACGTTTTTGTCGGTCACCGACGATATCCACGTGACGATGTGTATGCCGAGAGACCATTGAGATGCTTCCCTCGAGCCAAGCTTACCGGAAAGTACGCTTGATATGGTATATCGAACATGCATCATGGAAAGAATTGTTTTCCGATAATTCCATGTAGTGTCTGGAGAGTGATTCGCATCTGGAGGGGGCCTGGAATCAAGACTAATTCTGACAACATAGTCGAACGAGACGGGTACAGCGATTAGGGTGTGATAGTGAGGACAGGCATCCTGATTTCTTACACCCTTCTTCTGGGGACCTGTATCTATCCACGTATACGGCAGAATATCTTTAACCAATATATACGAGTTTCAGGGTGCTGTTGGTACTGAATTTTACCAACACAAACGTTATTAGAGCTGAGAAAATGGTTGGTCGAAGAATAGTACTGTATACATATATAAATCCCCAAAACTTGCTTTAGGCACGGGTGCGAAATATGCCAGCACATTGAGCGGCCTGCGTTGCTGTGCGAGGTAAACATATATCCTACTGAACACTTTTTATGCCATCTGAAAACAGCTGAAGGTACTCTAGGTCGCCAGTTGAATTTTAGGGTGCTGCAGGTCCTAAATTGGTGGACGTCATTGTCCACCTAGAGATTGTTTGGTGGCTACGTACTTCAATATAAAGATATCCATCCTTTGGAGTACCCTGCTCCGTCCCAAAGTCTTGATCCAAATGAACATAACCGTATCAGAAAAACATGGAAGGAAAATTCCACGACTTGGATTCGAACTAGGAACCCCTATTAATCGGCCCAACGTGAACAAGATAGTCAATATGGAGGTCCAATGATAGGGCGGGCTCGCAGATCGGGAATACTTCCTTTTCAAATCTTTAGAATAGTTGATGAGCATACTTAAGAAATTATTAAATGAAAACTGGAGATAATGCTCCAAGAATAAGGTAATTATATTATCGGAACAAATGGTAAGAAAAATTCCACGACCTTTATTCGAACCAGGACCTGGAATTTTTCTTTCCATTTTTCTTATAATATCATTGCCTTATGCTTGGAGCATGATCTCCAGTTTCCATTTAATAATTTCAAATGAACATGCATGAAACAATATCTGGAGGCCTGCTGCAGGACACATTTCACCACCACAAAGCGCTAAAACGAATTGACAAGCGCATGGAATGCAAATCCCCTAATGTTTGCTTGATAATCTTGTGCACAGTATGTCAGCACTTTGTGCAGCTTGCAATATTGTGCAGGAGGAGCGAGTCCATACGACTTGAACACTCCTTATGCAATTCACAAACATCTGGATTTTAATCATTACGGTGTTAACAGTTCTCATTTCTTCTGTTAGCATCAGTGCTGCCAGCTTTATTTTTTAAATTGTTGTCTAAGGACGGTTTTATGAAGACCTTCCGAACACCGTAACCAAATTTGGTCCCGATCGAAGAAACAAAGCATTTCATTCTTGAAAATCCATTAATTTATGGACACCAGTATATTATTCAAGAAAATAAATTTATGCGTAAAGAATATAAACCAATTTGTGTGATTGTTATGTCAAATAGATTTATCAATGGAAGAGGGCAAATTGAGCATTTCACTATTTAAAATATTTAATACATACATTAGCAGTTCTAAAATAGGATGCAGATTATATGAAAAAATACAACATTCATGGCAACAAATATTTGAGAGAAATGTTTGAAAAAATTGTAGAGAAAAAAACCCATCTAAGAACAGGAATTAAATTATTCATCCAAAGTTATGCTATATTGCCACCAGGACCGCTTGAAATATTTGAGATTGGAAATTTTACATCTTCTAACTTCTAATAATAATTGGGATGTTCAAATAAATTCTTAATGAATTCCATATAAAAAGTCTACAATTACCAACTCCATTGATCTCCAATTAATTTTCCTTTGTATTTATTTTAATGTTAATTAATTGGAGGAAATGCCAGATAGAATGCTGTATTCTCCAGAAAAGAGATGGGTTAAAAATTTTTAAATGATATTTATTTCAAAATTATTATAGCTTCCTCTTTCGATATAACATAATATAACAGAACAGTAGTCTCGAGTTTTTGAACCAATGATGAGATTAAATTAACTAACTTCAACCATATCCAGGATTATTGATCTATGACAAACCCAAATGAATAAGTATAAAATTAGTTGAAAAATTGAATAGAAAAGGATACTTCATCTCAATGCTATATGGTTTATTCTCGTAATGAGCTATTCCCGCATGCATGAAAACGCCAGGCAGAAACTTTTCTGATGTCAGTTCCTACTCTCGTTTTTCTGCCTGATAGAAAAATCCTGTTTTTATGGAGTAGGATCAACACCACCCAGAAAGCACTGAAAATTCATACAGTTTTACATAATCATATGAAGTCATAATTTAGGGCCTATTACTGGTTGAAATACGATTAACAATGCTGTTTTTTAATTAGTTCTATATTGTTATTATTATATAGAATTTCAATCATTTTGTCACCCTCAATAATAATTTTATGTATTGTCTTACGGAAACATGGCTTAATGACTCTATCACAGATTACATGTTGTTCGGTGATGGTTTTGATGTCTACAGATCTGATAGGTCATCTGGTAACTTAGGTGGTGGTGTTTTAGTTGCCATTCCGAATAATTTTGACTCTTGCTCCGTTCCTTTGAGCTCTACTGTCAGTGGCATAGATCTGGTAGCCGTTCGTCTTCGATCGCAATCAACCATGAATTTCAACTCTCGGCTCTTTAGAGAAAGAAAAGATTTAATCATTGTAGTGACTTATGTTCCACCCAACACGTTAACTGGTGATTATGACACTTTTTTGAGTGACTTGTCTGAATTTGTTTTGAGCTGTAATTGTAACACTCTTGTACTGGGCGACTTCAACTATGATGACAATAAGATTTACCCAAGTTCTTCATTTTACACTAAACATCGGCAACGCTCGACCTCATTTTGGAGCAACGAAACGGGTCTCTCAAACTTCAATTTTGTGCTTAATGCTAGAGAGGAGTCCCTAGACAAGGTGTTCGCCAATTTTAATGTTAACGTTACTGCAAGTAAGAAACTTCCAGTGTCACCTGATGTTTATCATCCTTTCCTTCTTATTTCTGGCGTTAACACCGCCTTCCAGAAACGTTATACCGACTCGAATGGGTCTCCTTTTAATTTTAGGAAAGGCGACTATTCTGGTCTTTATAATTATCTTGCTACTTATGAATGGGATGATTTTTACTCCTTAGATGGGGTGGATGACAAATGGAATTTTCTTATTCATACCATTTTGGTTGCTATTAACATTTTTGTCCCAAAGTCGAACAAAACTGGCATAAATGATAAATTACACATTCCCAATCTGGATTCGCCAGGATACTATCAAATTATGGCGCTTGAAGACTGCGAAGCATAGGCTTTGGAAAAAGACTGAAGATCCCTATTATTATAATGAATTTAAAACACTCAGAAAAAATTATAAACATGCTTGTAAAGTTGATCATGACCTTTACTATAGAAGTGTCGAGAATTCTTTGAACTCTTCTCCGGCCTCATTCTGGACCGTGAACAAGAAGCTTTTGGGTAACGGCTTACGTCACAGTTACAATGGTGAATTAGTATCGAAAACAGATATTTTGGACTATTTTCAGTCGAATTTTGCAGGTAATGAGATAACTGAGGTTAACATTCAGAATCTTCCGAAATACTGGGATAGAGTGGAGGTGAAATTTAATGCACCCGCTTTGACAACTTCTGAATTACTCTCTATTGGGAACTCCCTGTCTGCCTCCAAATGTTATAATTATTACGGCTTTCCTGACTATATTTTCAAGGGCTGTCTTCACGCGATTTGCAACCCTTTATGTGACCTTTTAAACCTCTCTCTGTCGCAAGTTACTTATCCTACCGATTGGAAGACTATTTTTATTCTTCCTATCCCTAAAATTGTGAAACCGACCACACCGAAAGATTATAGACCTATTGCACTTATCTCTTTTCCTGCAAAGATTCTCGAAACCTTCGTTGCTACTCATCTTTCAAAATTTGTTGATCCTTATCTTCCTGATATTCAGCACGGCTTCCGCAAGGCCAGATCGACCGAAACTAATCTTGCTGTGCTAACTTCTTACCTCTCGAAAGCTATTGATACTCGTCATCAAGTGGATGTAATTTACTTGGATTATTCTAAAGCCTTCGATAGGGTTCATATTGACCTTCTTCTCCAGAAACTAGAGATTATGGGATTCCAATTAAATATGCTATCCGGGATGCGCTCCTTTTTAACTGATAGATATTTTATGCTTTATCCTGTAAATAATTTCTGGAAATTTGGTAAAATCAATAGTGGTGTTCCTCAGGGTTCTCCCTGGGACCGCTGCTATTCAATATCTACTCTGCAGACCTAATAGCTTCTTTACCAACTAATGATGTTCAAATTCTAATGTATGCGGACGATCTTAAAATTTTTTCGTGCATTGACAGTTGGCAAGACTGTATTAAAATGCAAGAAACGTTGGACTCAATTCTCTCCTGATCTAAATCGAACGGATTAAGTCTGAACTCGAGCAAATCACACGTAGTTTCTTTCTCCAGGAAAGTAACAAATTTTATTTTTGATTACAAGATTGGTCATGATATCATTGGGAAAAAAGATGAAGTTCAAGATTTAGGCATTTTATTTAATTATAACTAATCTTTTACCCCGCATAATGATAACATCATAAGAGATGTCTCCCGTAGAATTGGCCTCTTGAAAAGGCTTACCGCATTTTTCAAAAATCCATTAACTATCGGAAAGTTATTTATTTCTATTGTAGTTCCTAAAGTTGCATATGGTGTGTTAATTTGGTTTACTCATCACACTCAAAACGTTTTACTTCTACAAAAGAAATTTCTTGCATTTTTAAATTTTCTCTCAAAAAAATATAATAAGCATGATCTCAATATGGAATTTATAAATGTGTTTACTCTTTCCAATATCATTGGTAATATTTTTCTTAATGTCCTTAAGAGGATTGTTTCTGGGGCTGTTTGGATGCCCGAGGTTCTGTCATCAATCGGGCTGTCAGTTCCTAGAAAAAAGTCGTCATAAGTGTCTTACTTTAACGAGGACAAATATTGGTAAGATTACTCCTTCGTATAAACTTGTTACATTGTATAATAAAAACCTTTCTCATAAAGATGTAGATGTTTTTAATGACCCAACCAATTCTATTTTTAAGATTTTAAATATCTGATTTTGATTTATTTGTTCCGAAATGTAATCTTTTTCTTTTGATTCCTTCCCCCGCTTGTGTTTTACCACCTGTAGGGGCAGTTTGTATTTGCTTGTACATTTTGATCTGATTAAATTAAATTAAATTAAATTAAATTATTAACTGCAATCAGTAGTCTGATGGTTTTCCTTTATTATTAGGTACTAGCTGATATACCCGGCCTTGCTCGGGCTCTTTTTTGATGAAGCTTGGGGATATCTGGATGTGAATGAATGTACAGAAAAAATGAACACATGAAAAAAGCTTAGAATTAATATAGTAAAAATTCATATTGAAAAATAAAAAAAAAATATTTTAAAATGCTCCCAATGGATGGCGTCTCCAAGTATGGCCTCTTTAGCAGTTCTACAACTGCTCGTGTTGGAAAATTATGTATAGCTGAGTGAGTTTGACACAGTGCAGGAGAAAAAACTGGAGAATAATGTTCATTTTTTCTGTGTATTCAGATTCAGAAATTGCAGAATTTCATCGAAAAAGAGGCTGAGCAACGCCGGGTATATCAGCTAGTATAGTAGATATTATAAATGTTGAAAATAATAATGTAAATGTTTATTGTACAGTCATGGACAAAAGAAAAAGCTCCCTCACTTTATGCTACTATATTTTTAAATGAGCGTTTACTACTTTGCCACTACGTGTCTGATATCGTTTAGTTCAGTCAGAAAATTATCTAAATTTTTAGCCAATAAAATCATACCATCCTATTTTAAACGCCCATTTAAAAATATAGCAGCATAGAGTGAGGGAGTATTTTTTTTGTCTATTAATATGATAGCTATCCTCTCTTTCCCAGAAAATAAGTGGATATTGCAGAGCAGCATATGAACGATGAATATCATTTATGATTTATACAGTATTATTGCGATGCATAATTTTGTTATCTCGCTGGTCAAATTGATCACCAACAATAACCAATGGCTACTTCATTAATATTTGGATAAAAAGCTGGACTTTTGTCGGCTTTGATCACGACCATGTAATTATCAATTTGCATTCTTTCCGAAGTGTGTTTGAATAATTGTATGAGCTGATTTCTTTCATTTAACATCGTTTCTAGAGATGCAACAATGGCCCTTTCTGTAATTTTTTTCAATACAATTGTAATGGCAGCGGATGTTAACTTGCTCTGCTTCGTCTCCCATGAAATAAATTTGCAAGAATTTTGGATCTTGATTTGGCATTGGAAGTAAAGAGCCGATTTGGCGATACACTTGTCCTTGAATTTTGAATGTGGTATCGAAATGACGACCACTAATGATTTTCGTGGGGCCAAGTGATGTCATTTGGAAGCAAGAATTGAATTTCCGTATTTTTCGTAGAAACAATTTGGAATCGGCAGTATCACTTATTAGTAAGGAATTTAATGGTTCAGACGGTGGATGCAATTCTGGTTAAACAACTTTTCAGGAGTTTCATTTTTAAATTTTAATGCATGACAAAATTGATATACCTTATTCATATCTCCAATAATTATTTTTGAAAGTAATGAATACTCAATTTCTGGATCGTATTCAAGGTTAAATGATGCTACTATTAATGGCCTTCTTACTTGAATTCTTTGTTGTTCTACTAATAGATGAAGACCTCTGTTTGCATTAGTTAAACGTTGCCTTGCCTGTCTGTGTCTTAATCTGTCTGCTTCTAAGTGTTGACTGCGCTGCTCTCCACTTTCTTGCGCGCGTGATCACAGGATTTTACCCATGAAAAAATCCTCGTCGTCCTCGGCCGTGATCGAAGCCACGTCTAAGGGCATCAGAGGCGATCACGCAACCACATTGCAATGGGATTGCAATAAGGAAAAGTGTGGTCGTCTGCTAGACAGAGAGTAATGCCCACGCAAATGGCCAGAGAGCGCCAGTGAAAAAAAAACCTGACGCTTTAAACAATGGAGTTTCCCATCCTGTATTTCTTCATCCATGACCACAGCCATTGTCTTTAGATATTAGGGAGTCATTCAACTCCCGCCATTTTCCATTGTTTAGAGAAGCTAGGGAATTCAGATCACGCTAGGAGCCGTAAGGGTCGGAATGGACTTTCTGCGTTCTATGCGGCACCTACCGTGATCTGGATTTTCTAACTTGTATATTTATTTTATTTATTTAGTTGATACCCAATATTAATTGTGAGCTATGTAATACATTCAATAGTTGGTTTATCAATTATTTATTTAAAATGTTGTAGAATACACTAATTTTGTTAGTATTATGTCCATAATTCCCGCTGCGCTGAAACTGAAAATGAAACTAAAATTTCTAGCTTACGATAGGGCGGCGTTGCATACGTTTTTAGTCCTATTGTACATGCAGAGTCAATTTTCAAAGGAGTTCCCGCCCTATCGGGAGCTAGAAACTTTAGCTTCATTTTTAGTGGAGTTGGATGACCATCTACTATGTAAAGACAATGCCACAGCCAAAGTGATTTTTTTATGAACTATTGTTGCAGAAACTTTGCCTTGCATTGTAGGACATGACATACATTGTTGGTCCGCGCATATTGTATGCTCATGTCAGACAGACAGATCAAGCAAAATATTATTTTTAGCCTTTCCCCTTTGAGCCAATCTGACACTCGGCACATGTAAACCTTACCTTGAACCTAACGAACATCTGGTGCGAATATGAGCTCAAAAGGATAAGTAGTTCATAAGTTTTAAATCATTTACAGACGCTCCCTGAATTTTTATATAGACCTTTCCCTTGAAACCGAAACTGGAGTAACTGCGCAGAAGCAGGACAGCAAAAAACTTCCGTTTCCTGCCTTGAAATGTGCAAACACTGGCTAAGGTCAAAAATCCTCACCGGTGAGAGAATAATGACGTAATTTCTCACTGGGCTAACCGTCTTTTTCTCGGTGAGGACCGTGAGACTAACCGGTTAGGCATAGCAGCACTAACTGGCGTTTCTGACCGCGTTAAAATGACATCACAGTTTTCTCACTGGGATTTCTGACCGATCAAGCGCTAACTTTTCTCACCAGTGAGGGTTTTTGACCTTAGCCCTTACTACATATCCAGAGGAAAACCTGCCCTGCTTCTGCTTAGTTACTCCAGTTTCGGTTTCAAGGGAAAGGTATATATAAAAAAAGATAAACAAACACTGGCGTCATCTCTTGAGTAATCAAACAAACATAAACCTATATATATGATTTTTACCCCTTCCCCCTCACTTTGGGGACATGTAAACCTTACTCTGGGCCTAACGAACATATGGTGCGAATATGAGCTCAATCGGATAAGTGGTTCAAAAGTTTTTAGAACATTTACAGACGCACCCTGAACCTGAATTTTTATATATAAAGATTTATTACCCTTCGCTTCTTTGCCTCCGCAACCTATGTAACAATTAATGAATTTTCAGTGCGCAGGCTTTCTCTTTAGGAGGTGTTGGTTGGAATGAGTCATAGCCTACAAAGAGAATTTCGGTCAGGCAGAAAGGATAGAGCAGGAAGTGATGTTAAAAAAATTTCTGCTTTATGGTTTTACATTCTGATTCCACGTTCGCAAGTATAACCACATATTACTTATTACATGGATCGGATTATCAGTGTTAAACTAGTGAAACCAATGACGTATATTAAAGATGAGCGGCAAACCTATTGTTAACAGCGGCAAAAAGTGAAGCAAATTGAGCCATGATAGTTCTGGGCAGGAGTGAGCCGTGGAGTAATCAGCTGTCTGGCTGCTTTGTTTTTGAAGATTTTGGGCCCGAGAAATAAGTAATTCAAAACCATTCCTCAAAGTTAAACTGCGTACAACTGTACAAACAAACAAGAAAAAGAACCAGGTATCATTTTCCACAAAAATAAATCAAAAATACGTAACTAAAATGAAAATACGTAACTGAAAGACAATCGAAACGAAATTGAAATTGAAACCATGATCGAAAAATTGTTTATAAAATATAATAAAATACTTCAAATACAAAGTAAACGAAAAGATAAACTTATCACTCCGTGATCGGCGTGTGAAAGAATTATTAATCAGTTACTCTTCTGTTTAGCCATGTCTTTTGCATTATCTTCACTCACTTTCGGCCATTACAGTTATGGGCATGGAGCTTCCCAATTTGGGCATGGAGCTTCAAGTTACAACAATAAGATTCGGAGTCTATCTTTAATATACGTCATTGAGTGAAACCAGCATGGCTCATTGTTTTGACGTCATCGATTGTTGCAAAGTCCCTCTGTACCGCCAGGTGCGCTCTTTCAAAACATTGTCTTTAGCGAATAAATGGAGCCAGATACTGTGGACAGACGTTAGAATAAAGGAGAGGAAACCACTAATCCACATAAGGTTTATGTGGATTAGTGGTTTCCTCTCCTTTATTCTTGTCTTTAGCGTGTATTTTACGTTTAATAAAGAATTCTGTATGAATATTTTAAATATATTTTTACGTGAGGGAAAGTGCATGACTTATGTTTTTTTCTTAAATCCTAGAATTTATTATAGTCACAGATTACAGCGCACTGGGCGATACAGTGGGACACACCACGTGACCTGTTTTCATTTTCTTCACAAGGACGTCATTATTTGTCCCATCTGTGTAATAAGTAATCTGTGGTATAACTGCAATTGCTACTTTCTGATAAGACTGATTTTTACCTGTAGACCTGAAATTACGACTTTTTTTTATTTCTGCAACTTACATTTAGAAAAATTGATGTTTCACTAATTTTTCACATTGATGTTTAGAAAATTTATGCGTTTTTTAAAAAGTGCGCTTACCTTTTGCTGTTCACTCTATTTTGCTGCTTGATAAGGAATTTATTTCCTATATATGTGTTGTCTTCTAGAAAGATCTTAGAATTGTTAATTAAACTGTTTTGTAAGAAATTGATTGTGTCACTTGTCTCTTACACTCTATATATTATTGTAGCTTGGGGTGTCTGCTTTCCGCTATCACTGTGTGAGAATCGTCCAAGGGTCTAGACTAGCGATTCCCAAACTGTGCTCCGCGGGGCTCCGTCCACGGCTATTATGAAGGTGTCAAAAATTATATATTATGAAGGCGTCCTTTATTAATATATATACCTTATATGCCTTATACGTATCATGTGTAATATGCTTCGGGGCTCCGCGACTGAAAAAGTTTGGGAATCGCTGGTCTAGACCATAGGAGGATGTGAGTGGGACATAGTGGGGGCGTCACAATGTTAAAACCCTTTCTATCAGAATAATTAAAAAATAATGCTTTCGGGTCACTGCAAT
>JAHWFO010101274.1:0-13971 GCA_023313115.1 Rhysida immarginata | reverse complement strand
ACTCCAAGTTTTTTAATCAATAAATTGATTTTCTCGAACATAGTATGTAGTACATTCGGTCTTCTTCCTTTCTCATCATTTCTTTACGACTTACATATCACATGCCATATGTTGCCATAGTTCAAAAGACCAAGTGACTGCCACCCCCACAACTCCGACGCCACTAGAACACTTGGGCCTAAACTTCATAGTAAGGTAGATCTTGCCTAAAGAACTTTGGATACTGAATGTCACTCCTTTACGTACCTAAATAGCGCATAGATCTTTTATCCCCTGTGACTCCCACCCCCGTAATTCCGATCCCAGTGCACCAATAATCAAAAGTAAACTAAAAGTGAAGGTGGACATGCCCATGATAAGCTACATTCCGAAGTTCAACCTTCTACCTCAAAACATGTAGAAGTTATGAAGGGGACCGACGGACATTGTAAAACCAAAAAGTAGCTCCGTTCTTCCGCTACTTAATAGTATAGATTAGGAGCAATTGAGCAATGGTACATCGACAAAGCGATTTCACGTGCGCGTGCCGATGTCAATAATGCTTAAAAGAGGAACAGAAAGCAACAATATATTCATTGAACAGTTTAAAAGCACAACACTCTTTAACCACAACTAAAAAAGGCGTTAAACAAGAAATAAAACAAAAATAATGAAAAAAACAATACAACCTGTAAACGTCTTTCGAAAGCTTTGCTTTCATCTTCAGCAGACAAGGAGAACCTCAAGAGATTCTTGAGAGAACTGACTTGTTTATTGAATTAGCAAGGTATATATAGTGAACAAAGACCAATAGGAACAAAAACCCCCCGAAAACGTAATCACCGTTTTGGTAACTGGGCCACCCATTGGATCAAACTAGATTCACCAATGGGGCCCCTGTCCGAATTTAACAGTAGCTCCTTATCCGTTTTATTTATAGCTAAGCTTTCGTAAGAATCTAACAAGTATTTTTTATTGACCGATTTTATTAATTTCACACTGAATTCGTGGCCCGTGTCCAGGGAATGCTTCGCGATGGCTGACTGGTTGCTTCTGCCAAATCTTGTGTGGTTTAAATGCTCCTTGAATCTTGTTTCAATGCTTCGGAACGTCTGCCCTTTGTACATCATAGGGCATTGGTTGCAATGAGCCTGGTAGATGCCTGATTTTTGTAGTGGTGGGATCTGGTCCTTAGGGTTGCCCAGCAGTTGTTTCATTTGACCTGGATTGCTGAAAGCGAGAGAGACATTAAAGGGCTTAAGTATCGAACTTATTCCGCTTATAAGAGCCTTGTTATAGGGCAAGGAAATGACTTTTCCGTTATCTTTGTTCCTTTTTAAAAGTAGTGATTCCTGTTAAGAACTTTTTAAACCTTCTTTTTCTAACTAAATCCAGAATAAGCTTGGAACTGTATCCGTTTTTGTTGGCCGTGTTTTGAATAATGGCTATTTCTTTTTTAAATTTGGAAGGGCTCAATGGAATATTCAAAGCTCTATCTATCATATAGATAAAAGCTGAAAGTTTTTGGTTCCAGGGATGACTGGAATCATTAGGTATATAGTTTAGACTGTTTGTAGGTTTTCTATACACATCAAATGATAGCGACTCTTTAAACCTAGAAATCTTAATGTCTAAGAACGGAAGGCACTGATCGTTTTCAGTCTCAACCGTGAATTGTATTGACGGAAAGAAACCATTGATGTGTTGGACAAACGAACCAATGTCACATTTCGTGGTATCAAAAATCGTGAATACGTCATCTACATACCTGTACCAAGTGTCCGGAAAGTAGAAATCAGAAGATTTTAAAATGTCCTCAAAACTTTTAAGGAAAATTTCCGCCAAAATAGGGCTTAAACAAGATCCCATCGGAGTGCCCCCAACCATTTTGTAGACTTTATTTTTATAACTAAAGATGTTGTTGTTAACGCATAAATTAACTAAATTTTCGCATTCCTTCCTAATATTTTTGGGAATCTGATTCATCTCCAAAATCTTTTTCAGAAATTTAATGGTTTCTGGAATAGGGATACTGGGGAATAAAGAGATAATGTCGAATGACACAAGTATTTCCCCTTCTTTTAAGATCTTATTTTTAATTTTACTAATTAAATCTACACTATTGATAACTGTACTATCGAATTCCGATAATTTCAAAGTTTTTAGAAATTGGGCTAAAAACTTAGAGACCCGGTAAGTCGGAGAATCGATGTTTGAGACGATTGGTCTCATCTTGTTGCCAGGTTTGTGAGTCTTGGGCAAGGCATACAATCTTGGCACAACGGGATTACTAATAATTAATCCTTTGGCGATGTTGGAAGGAATTAAATTAGGACTGTTTTTAACCCCCTCTTTAACTTCTGTAATTAATTTAGATAAGGAGAATTTCTGGAAAACTTCAAAAGGACCTTCTGCAACTAGGTTGTCAACCCTTGTATAATAATCGTCTTTACTTAAAAGAACAGTATTATTACCTTTATCACTTTTAAGATAAAGGCAATCTTTGCTGTTCAAAGACTTAATAATTTCCCTGGACTTCTTTTCATTAATCCCTATATCCCTGGACTTCTTTTATATCGTAGTTGGTTGATACATAAAAGATGTCGATATTCAACTATGTTACCGTCGTTTCAGTGATAGCAGAATGATTGTTTATAGGTATTTATGAAATTATATACCGCATTCATTAAAAAGTTTCTAAATTTGGGAGAGGTCGCTTAAGAAATTTCAGACTACAAGCACGATGTTGGTGGGAGGGGGGGTGCTTTCTCAGCTGGCGACAAAGCGGATTTATAGCAATGGCGCTTTGGCTGGCGATGTTGTTCTGCCCAACGAGATTAATATAGGCTAAGGTCAAAAACTCTCACCGGTGAGAAGAGTTAGCGTTTGGTCGGTCAGAAATCACGGTGAGAAAACTGTGACGTCATTTTAACGCGGTCAGAAACGCCAGTTAGTGCTGCTATGCCTAACCGGTTAGTCTCACCGTCCTCACCGAGAAAAAGACGGTTAGCCCAGTGAGAAATTACGTCATCATTCTCTCACCGGTGAGGGTTTTTGACCACAGCCATAATTAGAGTGGAAATTAACTGCTCATCAGCGCTCCCACTATGAAGTCGTGGTAACTAGCGTCAGCCATAACTGTTGAGGTATAAGACGTATGCAAGCTGTAGCTAATAACATGCATTTCCTTTCTTTGGATTTTATTCTAGCTTATTATTATAATTATTTAGCGATGTAGTGACATTTACGAAGATGCCTTACGCTTGCTCGGCGTTCAATTGTTCGAATAAGAGATAAAAACGATAAGTAATTAGGCCTAGCCCAGATTAATAAAAGCAAGAACAGATGATATAGGCCTTCATATGTTCTTGATAAAAGCTAAGGTTAGCCTATCTTGTTCATTATAGCCTGTATTCTGAGTTCCTGATTAGATTAGCCGTTAATACTTACGGAAAGTAAAGATAAAACTTATCGACATGTTAACGCACTAGCACCATATACTTTCACTCAGTATAATATCTTATGCAAACTCCGATTCATCATCCCTAAAAAGTTGGTTATCCGAACCGCTACACGTAAATTGACATCTTAGGTGTAGCGGGCTTAAGATATCCGGATAACCAACGTTTAAGCTACGGATACATCGGAATTTGCATAAGAAAATATATTGAAAGTATATGGAGCTAGTGCGTTAACATTTCGTTAAGTTTTATCTTTATTTTCCGTAAGTATTAACGAATCCTCAATTAGTATGAGCCTTGGTATACTAAAGTACACCCCTTATACCAATAGCATTTATACTCTTCCCACCCCGAGAGCAAAATTTCGATTGTACATTTGTTTAAAATGTAAATACTTACTTTGCCACCTTAACTATATCTTAACAAGAAATTAATCCTCCCGAGGAAGGTAGCGGAAGCCCTGAGATCATCTATATTTACCCTTTTATTTCAAGTTTTAACCCCTCCCCTCATTTTTTTTTATTGATTGTAATCCAATATGTCCATTCAGGGCCTATATAGCTGGAGGCCGACGAGTTGGGCCCCTGGATAGACTTGGATTAACGACTGCTGTGTAAGATGGTCGCAGCAGCCGGGGAGGGAGGGGGGGGGGTGAAGATCGTATCTCACTGATGGTCGCCCATCCAGTGACTAGCTGTTAATTTCCCTGAAGTTGTGTGTTCAGTGGAAGCCCACCAAGCCACGGCCTCCCCCTAGTAAAAATTTTAAATAGTAAAATTGATTTTCTCGAACGTAGTATTTAGAAAATTTAAAAGAGCTCTATCTTCTTTCGTTTCTGATCATTTCCGATCGATTGATATATAACATGGCAAATGTTGCCATATTTCTAAAGACCAACTGCCACCCCCGAAACTTCGATTCCAGTGGGCCAATCAAAGCCAAACTAAATAGTGAAGATGCACATCCCCATAGCAAGTTACATTCAATTTTCAACCTTCTACCTCAAAAATGTGGAAATTATGAAGGGAACGGACAGACGGACATTGTGAAACCAATAAGTAGCTCCATTCTTCCGCTACTTAGTAATGATGTACAATAAATATAGTAAAACCCCGTTACAACGTACCTCACTTTAACGTATATTTCAGAATAACGTACAAATTTCAAATCCCCGTCCCAAACGTAGGTATTTTAATGCTAAAAAGTTTCAGAATAACGTACTAATTATACATCCCCTTGGTTAAATTATCCCTTCAGTACAGCGTACATCGTTCACATGTCTTGCACTGATTGGTCAATGCAGCCCATGTGAAAGTTGCAAATGGGCCAATGAGCTAATTAAGCCGAGTTCACATTTCATTGTTTGGTCAGTATAGCATATATAAATCCGAAAATCTCTGCTACTCAGTCTAGCATGTTCGATTGTCGCATGCTACTCAGTCGGGATCCAATTTGTGCTGCAATTAGATTAGAGACCTTCACTTTGTTTGTTTATTTTAATTTATGTTTGTTTAATTTATGTGCATGTAACAGAGTGACTAGCGATTGGGATAGGTACGGGAATGTAACCGGGAAAAGTCAGGGAATTTTTTGTAAATGTGTTAGTCTGAGCATCATTTCAACATTTCACAGAAAGATTACAAATCGTAATGGCAGTAAAAAGGAAAAGGAAACAGAAAATGCATTCATGTATTCTTATTTTTTTCTATGAATATATGCATTTTTCACAAGTCCCCCTCCCCCCCTCCCAGTTTCAGTATAACGTACACCTCAGAATAACGTACAAATTTCCAGGTCCCTTGAAGTACGTTGTAACAGGGTTTTACTGTAATTCCGAGAGCAGAATGTACATTTCCTTTAGAATCCAAAGGAATAATTATTTGATGAAAAATAGGAAAGAAAATAATTTTTCTTTTTTCATCAATAATTTGAACAGCTGAGGTATGGCATAGGATAAAACCCTCACAGACCATTTATGAGTTATTCAATAATTATTTTCTCTTATTTCTGTATATAATAATATTATATAAGATAATAAATGGAAAAAATTCCACAGAGATTTATTATTTTCATTTTATACAACCTCTGACAATTAAGTTCGGTGAATGACGTCACACCCTAATCTGTGCGAGCTTTACGCGAGTAACAATGCATGTGAATACAAGCCCAGTCATTGTTTAAGCAAGTTCAGACAGGTCACGTTTGTGCGTGCAATTGTTTAGCAGATGCTCGTTTTTTCAGTTGAAGGTGTAGCGTGCGCACGTAACTGTGAATAATGGATCAAAGAGGAACACTGCCGTAATCGTGCAACGGTTTCTGGCCAACAAAGGGGTCGTATCCATAGCTCATCCACCTTATTCACCAGACTTGGCACCGGCAGACTTTTTCTTGTTCCCACGCCTGAAACGGGCCTTAAAGGGACACAGATTTGCGGACATTCCAGACATTCAAGCAAACGTGACACATGAACTTAAAGCCATCCTAAGGAGCTTCCAGGACTTATACACCCGATTCCAAAAGTGAATACATGTGATTATTTCGAAGGACAATAAAGTAAATGTGGCTCTATATGTTTTGCATTTTGTTATGTGAACTCGTTCACCGAACTTAATTGTCAGAGGTTGTATTCACTTCCTGCATACAACACCATGATAAATAAGATTGTAATAAACCGAATATTTATACTTCTTATTATGACTTCACATCATAGTATTTCAAATTTTTACCTCAACAGCGATGGCGGACATCGCTTCAATTCGCTTCCAATATGGCGTCCTTATTTCCACTCTAATTATATTAATCTCGTTGGTTCTGTCAACCACAGTAATGGCGCCTACACTAACAATAGAGATTAGTTCCACTTTTCGCCGCCTTCAAATTGCCCCAAAGATGGCGGCCACATAAGCGATCTACTCATTTCATATTGTTGGACTCGACTGACTGGGTTCTGACTGGGTCCTTTCCGAACATTAATCATCCGAATATTATGATTGTTTATGATAACATTTGTGAAAGCAAATTTTGATCATTAACCGATGCACATAAGAGCACACAAGACTTCATAAGGACCTTGGTACCCAGTGTTGCCAATGAAATTTTTATAAATACACCAGTGGTGTGCTGGCAAATGTTTAACAACAGGCTCCACGACTACTCGATTGGAACCGGAAGTGGTTACTGAAATATTTCAGCCCGGAACCGGAAGTTGTTACCGGATATCAGAATCTTTCAAATCTGCAATAATTTTTGAGATTTTTTTTTACAGATTTGTAAGATTTGTGGGACGGTGTACGAGAATTTTCTGTATGACGGACCCTTTGGTTGTCTCTCAGTTGCAGTGTTACATTATGCGATGGAATTTTTTGACTAAAATCTCTGGGATTTTTTCTCCTAACAATATGCAGGATGTATCTGAACGGAATGTACAAACTTGGAGGGTATGTAGTATGGGTGATTCTAAACAAAAAAGTTCATATGAACATAGGTCCGAATTTGAACGCTAACTGAGATATGAACAGAAATAAAAATGCCGCCACCAAGATCGATAAGTTAATAACTCAAGTTCTGTAACATCTAAAATGATGAATTTTAGTAAAACTACAGGGTATATAAAACTGTGCGTACCGTTAAAAATTGAACAAATTCCAGCCAGTAGTTTCAGAATTACGCGTTCAACATCGTAACCCATGCTCACATGCGAGTACTATCCAGCACGTGTTACGTTTTTGACTGCGTAACTCGGAAACTATTCATTGGAAATCTATCAAATTTTAACAGTCCACACAGTTTTATGTATCCTGTTGTTTTATTAAAATTCATCTTTCTAGATGTTACAGAACTTGTTGATCTTGGTAGCGGCATTTTTATTTCTGTTCATATTTCTGTTCATATCTCAGTTATTGCTTAGAATCACCCATTTTACCTCTCCTACAAGTTTGTACAGACTGTTCAGATACACCCTGTATACATGAATTAATGTAAAAAAAAATAATAATAATTTTTCATGTCTTTGTTGAAATTCAACAACCGGCTCGCAAAATCTTAAGAAGTTCAACAACCGGTTCGCGCGAGCCAGTGCGAGCCGGCTCCAGCACACCACTGAAATACACACCCCACTATTCCGAGATTACACGCTTTTACACGCTGGCACAACGGTATTACACACACAAATTACACACAAGAGGGAGCAAGTGATACGAGCCTTTGCAGAATTGCTTCAGCTTCACATTCATGAATTCATGTATTTAAAGATCATTCAATTTTAATTACAATATGAAGTATTAAGATTAGTTATAGAAATCATACCAACACTAGAGTAGAACAATTTTTTATTTAATAATTTTACAAAATTATTGAACAATTTAACATGCTCGGTGCTCGGAGTGCAAGTCGGAGTGGAGTGGTTGTGGGTAGAAGACCGGAGAATAATCTAATCTAGATTTATGGTCTGGTCGATTACACGCAATGGCACACAAAATTTTTTTTACACACACCTGACTCAAATTACACACAAATCGTGTAATTACAAGCACATTGGCAGCACTGTTGGTACCACTGTATTCGATAAGAACGAAAAAAAAACCGGAATGAATGGTTTTAAGATCAATCAATAGATGGAGCAAATTGTGTGGCGACTCACAATCAGGCTGCCCTTTTAATCGATACCAAGCAAAACAAAGTAAGGATATGGAGAGCATCAATATTACATCTAACCCTGAAGCTACCTTAAACTCAGCTTGATTTTTTTCATTAGCATTTATATAGTTCACTATTCTATAGCATACACACGCCTGTACGAAAATTTAACTTCGTTTGTGTTGCATCTTCAGAATTTTGTTTGATAAAGTAATGCGAAAATTGGCGTTTTGCTCTTAAGTTCGACACTCGACTCAAGTAAACATTTTTTGAAAGGGAGAGCATGTTAATTTCAATAAGCATTTGTGCTGATAATAACTGGAATTAATGAATTTTTTGATATTTTTGCAATTTATGTTAGAATGCATTTTTAAACTGTACTGAAGAAACAAAAATACGAATATTCAAAAAAACCTTTGATAGTTGTAATTCTGAGTTGTAGAGAGTAGGCTAAGAATCATCCGATTTCAAAATTTTATATTTAAAAAAATAACAAGATAAAATGATAAGGAATACATAAATATAAAGGCGAAATGTCTAAGTTTTAGATTATGTACAAAAGTTCGTCGTTTTCTTAACCTTTGTGCACCAGATTATTTGGTGTTAAATGTGCGACTTCTTCCTTACGCGAACTTAAACAATGCATTTCTGCTGCTTTAGAAGCAGTTACCAATGACACATTTTAACGTGTTTGGCAAAAAAAAAAAAAAAAAAAAAAAATCACACCGCTTTGACAATACTTGTGACTAAAGAGGTCGTATTGAACGTTTGTAAAACAAACTTAAAACATTTTCCCTTTATATTCATGTCCCTTTATCATTCTGTGTTGTTAATTTAAAATTTTTAAATATAAAATTTTGAAATCGGATGATTCTTTCTGAATTACCTTTTAACATTTTCAGGACAGTCTCGAGCAATTATATAGATTACGAGGCAGGGTCGTAACGACCCGAGCCACGAACCATTAAGCATAGCACCCAATGAGATTGATATTCTAAAGATTACTTATTGTTCAAATACTATCTCAATGATTACCAAAAATAAATTAATATAAAAAATATTTTTATCCTTTGTCAGCTTTAGATTATCTTTGGATTCAGGCTAGATTTTTTTACTCGTTTGTTGGGAAAAGCATGATACGACTAATGTTTTAGCTTAAGATCATTGTAATCTGGAGATTTCCGAAATATTTTTTTTTAAATTTTATTCGGCGATAATTATTATTATTAAGAAAAGGAGTCTCTATTTTACAAGACCAGAAGACATCCTTATGTGCACCCTAATATTTAAATTAATACTAAATATTTCAGAGTTTAGTAGTTTCAAAACGTAGTCTGTTTATTCATGGGGTTTCCTTTAATTTTCTGCGCATGCGCGATACCCGTGGTGCCACCCGTGGCGCACACTTTTGGCATGAAACTGTAAATCGACCCATTTATGTGGCTTCGGGAGGAAATCTTGAAAGTTTGGCAAAAAGTGAGCACGAAAGTGTAAATCCACCTATGTGGGTGCATTTCGGTGAAAATCATGAACGTTTCGCAAAAAGTGTGCCCGAAAGTGTAAATCCACCTTAAATTATAAAAAATTTTTTCTTAATTAAAACCGTTAGAATAACTGTATTAACTAGGAATTTTTTTCTCAATTTATTGCCAAGCAAGAATTTTCTCTGTGAATTTAAGTCAATTCTATAACTCGTTAAATAAAGTATAAAAGTGGGCGGGAATTTCAATCTACAGTACGTGATCTCAGTATCAAAATGCAAGTGCATCACAAACAATGGGGCAAATCTCTGTCAAGTTTTCCAGTAATCACTGATGAAGTAATAAGACATTTTATCAAACACGTTTCTGCTAAAAAAGTATAAATATGCTTTGGCTAAAGGAATTTTGATTGATGAAAATTTACCAAGTAAACAAGCAGGACGTTTTGGCATAGTGAAAGCTTCACAGAGGCCTGGATGGGGGTTCAGTCTGCATAAATTTTGGAAAAGATAAAATTACTGATGCATACTGTGGTTGTCCAGCTGGGTAAGACAATTTATACTAGGGCGGACTGCGACTCGCGAATCGCTTTCTTGATCAATAATTTAGAGCGAACCGTTATTGATTGTTAAGAAAATGATTAACTAAATTCTTTAAACTGATATTAATTTTTATTGTTGAAACAATTTCATTTTAAACTGCGTAATTTGGCAAGTTCTTCACGCCTAACCTTCCACGATGCATGGTTGTTGATATTAATCAACCGCGGCTTTGCAAATGCCGGTTCGATCAATAAACCGTTGATGGTCTTCACTCGTGAAAATGCCACGTACGATAAGCCAAGTCCAAATTCTGAATCACCAATGTCTATGACTGCTTTATCAACAGTGATTCCTTGTGCTTTGTGTCTGGTGATTGCATAGGCTAACTTAAGCGGAAATTGCTTACGCGTACAAGATACTCCTCCTTTTTTGAAGCCAACGGCGATCGGTAAAATGGGAACTGCTACATTGGTTAATGTTGGTCCAATATAGGTTGCGAATTTGACGAGAATGCACATCGGCAGTTCATTCAAGTGGTTGCGAGTTTCAGTTGGCGAGTAGACAATGTCGACAACCACACCAAAAAGATATTGTGATTACGCTGTGATTACAGCACTTAGAATTACAATATATACCTCAAAATGTAGATTCAATATTCAAGAATGCAATGAAATCGAAAAAATATCGTTAAAAGTTCTAAGAACTTCGAAATTTGGCCTTAAAAATCGAATGTGCAGAGCAAAATTTGCGAAGGGCTTCGCCGTATTTTGTATGTCAAAAATTCTATTTGCACGCGCAATGTTTGTTTACGTTTTTCTCAATGCATTCCTATGGGAACAATTGAAGGGTGATTATTCCTCGATGGTAGGTCGGATTTGAAAAATTTTTTTTTCTTGACCATCACCATGGTCATGCGCATGCACGTGCAAATTTTCATTGTTGTGACTATTACGTGTCAAAAGTTTTATGCGGTCATCGAATTACACTTGTCGACTGTTAACAGAGCTTCGCTTACGCTTCGCTCTAAAAAAACAGGTGATAAAAGTTCTAAGAACTCGATAAAATGGTCTCAAAAATCGATGGTGCAGAAAAAAATTTGCGAAGGGCTTCGCCATATTTTCTATGTTGAAAAATCTATTAGCGCGTGCAATTGTTTGTTTACATTTTTTTCAATGCATTTCAATGGGAACAGCTAAATGGTGATTATTCCTCGATGGCTGAACCGATTTTTAAAATTTTTATTTAGTGACCATCAGGATGGTCATGTCCAGCTGTGTGCAAAATTTCATTTGTCTATGTTCTCTGGTTCAAAAGTTTTATGCGCACAAAGAATTTTGATTTTCGCCTGATAACAGAGCTTCGCTAACGCTTCGCTCTAATTAGACTCAAAATACTTAATATTTATTTAAATACAATTTAAAAACGTGTCATGTATAAGCTTATATTTAATGTGAAATTTATTAATTTTACTGTTTACTGACTGAAACTGAAATATGATTTATTTTTTTCTTTATTATATTTCAACAAGAATTTATTTAAATATTAGTTATCTAAAACATGCCATCATGTTGGTGCTGACTTGTATGCCATCTTGTACTTTCAATTGCTTGGCTTGAAATAAATTCCTCATGATACTGCATACACAGATTAACTTTGCAAGTGGACCAAGCCTTCAGCGTATGGGACAAAAAATCAAATAATAAAGAAATACATCCATATTGGTCGTCACACAAAAGTAAATTCTATTTTTATTACAGTTACAAAGAAACATTTTTGATAAATATTAGCATAAAAATAATTTTTTAGGGGATCCCCATAGCGTACGTAACAAAGAAAACTTTGCGCACTGGCTATTAGGGGAGTCCTGGACAAAATTATAGTACCAGTCAAGAGATGCAAAATGAATTTATTTGATTCACAATCTTGTATAAAGTATAATTTGTAATGCACAATAAAACATATTTCTAAGAAAAAAACAGGTTAAAAAAAATAAAACTAGCATCATCTTTTTTCATTTGTGAGCTACAAAACGCATTAGACAAAACTATAGGACCACCAGAGACAAATGAAAGTAAGAGACTGGCAGTGCCCTATTCATTTCGCTGAGCGCTACTGGTGCCACCGGAAGTACAGCAGTCGCCCTGTTGTGAATGGCAAAAACCTAAGGCGGCCTATGTTCTCAATGTAATTTCAGCTGTTTTTGTAGATGATTTCAGGAGGTATTAGTAAGCATAACCTGTTTACTGATTTTTTTTTAATAAACTTTATTGCATTAACTAACGATAACGTATACTTTTAATGACTTTCAATAGCTGATTCAATGCCTTACGAATTTTTAAAAGAGCACGTACAACTCGCAACTCCTATCGTTATATTGGAGGCTTAGCCACAGACAAGTGAAAACATAGATGAAGAAAAATGAAGAAGCAAAGTTATTTCTTCATCCATGGTGAAAGTAAATGAAACTAGAGGAAGGATGAATTTATTTTTTCAGTCTTAACTGATTTTTATTATTAAAAAAGTTGATTATTGTAACTTAATCAATTTTTAATACCTGGCAAAGAATTTCATTTGTATTGCTAAATAAAAAGTAAATTTGAAGCCTCTTCATATAGCATTACCAGTGGAGTTTCGAAAATAGCTTCAGTTACACAAAAAATTTAAATTCATTTATTCTTTATTGATTTTAAAATATAATAAGTCGTGAAAAGACACTGCGTATATTTTCTCCACTTATTTTTTCTGTCAGCCGCTTGGTTTCATGGTGATATCGAATATTACAGTATGTGATAACATTAAGTATAATAAGTCGAAGCACATGATCGTCAGAAGGACTCATTTCAAATGAATGGCGAGTTAAATTAGTGAAAATATTAATTTCGTTTTCGATTATAAAATGTAATGTTTTTTTAGAATTTTGATAGGCGTATTCAAATTCACTCCTAATGATTTTTTCTGAAATTTTGCACAGGCTTACTACATCTTTCGATGGTGTGATAAGGCCTCTTTATTTTTTTTTCACAATGAAATTAAGGTTGTGGCAGCTCTTATATTGCTCTTTCAACGCTTCTTTACATTGAATGCAGATTATAGATTTAATTAGAGACCTAGAAACAAATCCTGCAATATATTCTACAACCGAATCATAATATTTTGACAAGATTTTAATATCAGGGATTGGAATCGGCCTCGGTGGCTCAGTGGTTTGCGTGATCGCCTGTGATGCCCGAGTACGCGGGTTCGATCCTGGCCGAGGACGACGAGGATTTTTCAGGGGGAAATCCTGAGATCACGCATTTCCTTCGGAAGGGAAGTAAAGCCGTTGGTCCCGTGTAGTCGTTTGCCGGCTGCACGTTAAAGAACCCTTGCGAGGCAAAATTTGCGGCCCCTATAACGCCGTCCTGAAATGACCATAGCAGTTGAAAAGGACGTTAATACCAAACAAACCAAACCAACCAATCAGGGATTGGATAATAGTGAAATGCATCATCTTATATGGATTCATGATTATATTCATCAGAGTTATACATGAATTAATGTTTTGTGCCCTGCACTCAATTTTAACCTGGTAAATTTAACCCTTTTAGGACGGGAAAATTTTGATCAAAAACGGGAAAATTGCGCTAATTTATTCAAAAATTTTTTCTAGCCAAAGTATATCTATTTATGGCGAATTTTTTTTTGCATAGTTTTTATTGATGTTTAGGCCACTATATGAAACAGTGTATTTTATATTATGTGCATAATTTATTTTTAAAAATAACTCTGAAAAATACAAATATGAGTAAAGAAAAATTAATCTTGTTTTAATGAATTTTTAGAAAAAAAACGAAAATTATTTCCAATTAGTAAGTTAGGCTGAAAATGTGAAGT
>JAHWFO010101272.1:0-13341 GCA_023313115.1 Rhysida immarginata | reverse complement strand
TGGAGATAATGGAGAGTTAGCAGACTATTGAGAAAGAGTGGAAAGACGACAGAGGAAGCACTCCTTTAGCTCCGTGATGTATTGAGCAAATGGGAAGCAAGTAAATAGAAGAATCGGTGACCGCTAGACTGCACAAAGTGATAAATGGCCAAGTTTTGCTTCAACACATCGAGAGAAGAGTGGAAATTGCAACAACACTAAGTATACATCTCAGGTAAGATTACGTGAGTAAGAAATTATTTAGACTAGCAGTGGCATCCTTGGAGAGGTCCAGCCATTGTGAGCCTTTAAAAAGATTTTTTTCGAATTTTCATTAAGAATTTTTACTGTATTAATTCTAAGCATTTTCATGTGTTTATTTTTAAGATATTGCAAAATTTAATTTAATTTTTTGAGATTGTTCTGTTTACATCCAAGTGTAATTATCCCGGGCAACGCCGGGTACCTTTGCTAGTTTTAAGTAAAAATGACAAAAGATAAAATAAAAAGTAAATTAACCATTTTTGTTTTTGCAAGGGTTCCTCTTTCAAGTCTCAAACAAAATGGTCATCCAATTCTAATGTGATAGGATCTAAGAAATCTTTATGTTTAATAAAAATCAATATATGGATGACTAGGATGATTTTTATTATGAATTCTTATTATATAATCACATAAATGAACCCATGATAATACCTATTCTGTAGTCACATAAATAATTGAATATAATTTTAATTTAATTTTTTTTTTCATTCTGAGAAACTACTATTCTTAATCAAAGGAAAATTATTATAATAATCAAGAAATTAAAACGCAATTACCTTCATTCTTAAAGGGAAATACAGGGTCAAATCTAGCAATAAAATTGTCTCTATCATCGTACTTCGTTACCAATCTTCTGGCATTCTTTTTTTTCGCTGTGAGTTTTACCACCTCGTATATTACTGTTTTATATAAGTAAATATTAAAAAAGTTGAACCAGTATACACAAAGTAAACCGTTTTCTTCACTTATATTTAGTTTAACTTTACATACTAATAATTGAATTCTTAAAATACTTGCAATTTTAAATTGTTTTAATAATGAATATGAATAACTACAAAGTCTATAGACAATTTCAATATTTATTAAAAATTACAGGTAAAGCTGGATACTTTGAAATATTTACATAATATTTAGTTAATAGAACGGCGAATCGTTAATAATTTTCCATCTGCTCCCCATCCGTCGCACCAAATGACATTCAATGAAATTCAAAAATGACTGTGTCCTCAATATCTTAATATATGAAAAATTTTTGATTTTAATTTTTGTTAATTTTTATTTTCTTATCTGAGAAAAAAAAGAGAACATTATCATAACTTTTAAAAATAAAACTGGAAAATGGGTCTAGGAGGATATTTTTCACGTCATATATCAGGATATAACTAATTATATAGAGAAAAATAGAGAAATTCCATGGCTTAAAGTTGAACCGGGTCCTTTCTGGTTACGGTCCGAAGTCATTACGGCTATAAGAGTGGTAATAATAAACATAAGAGACTGACATTTTCAATAATACCGAAAAACTAAACTAATCGCCGTCAAATAAAAAATTGCTAGTGATTCAAATTCGCTAATCTTAGAATTTTTTAATTATTCTTATATATTCATTCATGGCATGTCATTACTTTTTTTGGATGTTACATGCCCTATATAGCATTGAAAAGTTTTAGAAATAACTTAATCACAGGCATTTTAATCATAGGTCTACTGAATCAAATTCGACCATCTTCGAACATATTATTTACTCTAACATATTCATTCATGATATGTCATTATAAATTTCTTTATATATTACTTGGCATAACTAGGCAATGGAAATTTCCAATGACACCATAAAGGTATCATTAGCATAGGTAACCTGAAAAGGTCGACCATCTTCGCACTTAAAGGCATGTCGTTACAACTGTTTTTATATACAGGGTGATTCATAAGTAAGTTTACAGTTTCCAGAAGCTGTAAAACTGTAACAGTTTAAGACACGGTCCCCGATTGCAAACCGTTTAGGTAGGTATACTCAAAGTTTTTCTCCTGCTACCAAGAGAAGTGACATAGGAGATAACGAGCCTGTCACGTGACTAGGTAGTTTAAATGGCCGTGTCGGCAGTGGAGAAAGCGTTTTGTGTTCTTGAAATGAGCAAAACGGAATCTGTCACCGTTGTTCAACGGCATTTTCGATCACGATTTGAAAACTACCTCCAACCGGGAAATCTATTTAGGATTGGTTTTAAAAATTTGAAACTGCAGGCTGTTAATGCAAGGTTCCCAAGCCAGGAGGACCAAGTGTATCGGCAGAAGTGATTCAACGTAGCCTGGTGAAATCACCGCGGAGAGTGAGTCGTGAGGTACAGATTTCACAGCCCACTGTCTGGAGAATTTTGATAAAGAAACTGCAATTATTTCCGTATACAAAGTGCAAATGTTACAAAATCTCACGGACGTTGATAAGACAAAGCGCTTTGAACTTTGTGTGGAAATGCAGCACCGTTTTGAAAATGACGATTTCGCCGATCAATTAGTTTTCATCGTTGAAGCTACATTTCACGTGAGTGGTAAAGTAAACAAGCAAAATGCGCATTTTTGGGGATCGGAGAATCCCAGATTTAGTGTGCAACAAGTACGAGATTCCCCAAAGGTAAATGTTTTCTGTGCTGTGTCGAAAAAGAAAGTGTACGCCCCCTTCTTTTTAGAGAAGAAAATTGTCACGGAAAGCTCCTTTCTGGATATGTTAAGCATAAGGTTGATGGTGCACCACCACACTCAATGAACATCTTCCTCATCGATGGATTGGAAGAAGCGCCAACGACAACATCGCACCCAGAAGACCAGACCTGACGCCATGTGACTTTTTTCTTTGGAGTTACATGAAGGATAACGTTTTTACCCTCCTCTTCCAGTTGATCTAGCGGACTTGAAACAGCGTATTCCATCCTGTATCACCCCAATTGATTCAGATACTTTAACTCGTGTTTGGGGAGAAATTGATTACCGGTTCGATGTGTGTTGTGTGACTAAGGGTTCGCACATAGAACATCTGTGACTATCTCTAAAAAAAAATTTTTAACTTTCACCTACACTTCAGTAAAAGGTAACATAAATATGTTATATTTATGGCCGTTTTATAATGCGTTGAAAGTGTGTACTTACTTATGAATCACCCTGTATTATATGACATATGTTAGCATTGGAAATTTTCATTCTAATGAAATCTTACCACAAAATTCTCATTAGTCCAGGTACCTCTCAAGAAAAGCGGATTATCTTCGAAATTATTAACTACTATTATTTAATAATGAAAAATAGGAAAGAAAATATCCGCAGCCCGGGATCGAACCAGGAACCTTTGGCTCGGACCGCCAACGCGCTAACCAATTGCGCCACTGCGGCCATGGAAGCAGTACGCTATCTGCATGACCAGCAGTACGCTATCTTCTTTCCTATTTTTCATTATTAATTCGAACAGCTGAGGTAGGCGTACCATTACAAACCCTCACAGAACAACTAATGATTATACTATTATTTGTTCGTTCATGACATATCATTCCAATGCCATATCTTTGCATTGAAAATTCCCAAAACAGTAATCTAATGATACCCTTAAAAAGTGTACCAATGAATCAAATTCAACCTTCTTCGAACTTTGTAACTTTTTTATATATTCGTTGACGATAGGTCGTATGAGTCGTTTTGTATTTTTGTCAGGCCATATCTTGATATTGGAAATTTCCAGTGGTACCAAAAAGGTATCATTAACACTGGTATCTCTCAATAAAATTCGAATATCTTCGAACTTATTAAATAATCTAATATATTCGTTCATGACATGTCGTTGTGTCACATGTAATTATAGCTAAAATTTGGAGTAGCGCAGTAGAAGTAAAAATAACATGTAACAGCGCACAGTTTAAGATAATAAATAAATAAAGTTTATTGAAAAATTATAAGTAAAAGTAAAAATAACTATGAAGGAACCAAGAGGGTTCCTTTTTGCAAATACAATCAACAATATTCACAAAAATGCATAAATATCAAAGTTAATTATGGAGAGGTTAGCCTTTACCCGCACCTCAGTGCGATGAAACCAAAGCTAGAAGCTAAACCTTAAACTTAATTCCAACCTTCAAGGCACACAAGCCTGAAAGTAATATACATCAAAGGCTCCAACGTAAGCTTTTACAATTATAATTCAGCTAGTAACCAAACACAAAGCTTACAAGCTAAATAAAAGAATACAACAATTAATGTCTAAACGACCGAAAACTGTAATTACTAAATTCACGTAAAAGAAATAGTTTAAATCTCCACTTTTGAAGTGGAGAGGCAGATGTTATTGCCTCCACGGAATTATGCAACACCCAACGTAAAACATTAAACACCTCTAACGAGGCAACATGAACTTGGCCCACAGCTTTCGCTGGTCGGAAGCGAACTCCCGACACCTACCCGCTTTGGCCACCCACTTTTGAAGTGGCGGGGCAGATGGTATTGCCTCCACAGCTTTAAAAGATCTGAAAAAATCTTCAGGTGGCATAATGCTACACCCAACATAAAAAAACACCTCTAACGAGGTAACATGAACATGGCCCACAGCTTTCGCTGGTCAGAAGTTAACTCCTGACACCTACCCGCTTTGGCCACCCGGGTAGGCAGTGAAAACAATTAGCTTATTAACTAGCTAACTAAATTGCTTAATACCAGACACTGATATAGGTCAAATTAGAAATAGCAACTTAACTGGGTCGGTCTCTACAATATCTAAAAAGAAACCAGCCTCCAACTTATTCGTTTTAAGCAATAATAACAAAATGCCAGACAAATGCTTAAACATATGAAGTCAATTAGAATTCAATTGAAACGTTACAGTAATTTACACTCCACATTCTAATGAATTTTACAACTATCATAAGAGCATACACATAACACAAAGCGACACCTCGCAGACGAAAGTTCCAACTGCGAGAAATAAGATAGTGAACAAATTACATCACAAAAGTCACTATTGGGAAAATGTTCAAAGTCCGGGAAGGTCAATTAGTTTTCCACATACAAGCAACACCGAGAACTAAAATACAACACTTGAAAACCTTTTTAAGGCAGAACAGCTTATTATTAAATGAATACAAAATAATAAGTACCAAGCTCTCTTGTTGCAAAACAGAAATGCGTATGTCACATGAGGTCTATAAGAGAAAACTATAGACATTTCTTGTTAATACAATTTATGATGGAAGGGGAAACATTAAGTGCACATAATAAGAAAAATGGGCAATTACATAACTTGACTCCAACTTATTTTCTTCGTGAACTGAATGACACACCACTACAGTTAATTATCACGAATCCAAACTGGGTCGTAAGGTATGCCCGCATGCCATAGGGCCAAAGCCCACACACTTGAGCGCACTTATGCACGTCACGGCGACTTAGCTCTGAAAATGTTTTCTTAATTAGTGTGGCTACACAGCCTACAGTAATGGACGCACTTGCTAAGGCAAATCCCTGGTCGGCGACTGAAACACTCGACGCACGGGGAAGCAAGCCGAACACCGGCGACGGGCACTTTTCACGAAGCAGACTCCTACGTTTTGCGTCGGCACGAGTCTCCGCCGTCTGGGCTTCTCCGCATGGCACGGCTTTGCATCTCGAGACACTCGCCGTCTCCGTAGACGTCTCCGTCGCAGCGGCTTGAGGACGGGCCTTCCCCTTCAGTGTGTCGACAACTACACAGTCCCGAAGCCTTCTCTCAGATGTGGCCAGGAGCCTCTTTCCCTTCCATCGTCCATCGGTTGTCGCCAATTTCCTTCTGTCGATCTCTCTTGTCTCATTGCTCGAGCCCGCACTCGCCAGACTTCCTCGTCTCTGATTGGCTCTTGCGAGAAGATGCTCCAAACGACGCTGATGACGTCGCCTCCGTTTTCGCCCGGAATTGTAGACTATTCTCGAACGAAAACGAGAAAAAAAAGAAAAATGGCAGCCGACATGACGGTCGTGCGATTTCTCGCTCCGCTGAAATAGGCCTTGAAACTCGAACAAACCATTTAGGTTACTAGAGAAAGAAAGTGATTACCACATATGTTTTCCTTTTATCTTTTCAATAAACAAATTAATTAGATAAAAGAAGAAAACTTTCACCATTCCTGACCTTCCTGACTGTAAGTATACGAAATTTTTTAATAACATTACGGAATCTTTTCGTAAAGTGGCCAGCCCCTGAGGGGGCGGGGATAACCTATGGAGCAGGATGTATCGATCCTTGATACCATCTCTGCCCGAACCATGGATGTGGATGAGGACGGAGATGGAAATGTTGGATCCTTAAAGGAATACATTGAGCACCAAGATTTTTTGAATAGTGATGAAGACAATGTTGACAATTCTAATGGTGACAATTCTAAAAATACGGATAGCCGTAAAACCAATGAAAAAAAAAAAAAAAAAAAAAAAAAAAAAGAAGAAAAATAGACAACAAAGAGGAAAATGAGCATTCAGAAATTCCTCAAAAAACGAATAATAAGAATAAAGCAAATGTCCAAAAAAAAAAAATAGGAATCCAAATGAGGGATCCCAAAAGATAACAAGAATAGTTAATAAGGTCGCGGAATCCCAAGATAACAACAACACAAAAATTGCTAATACTAATAAAGATAGCCCATCTAATAGAATGAGCGGAAATAATTCAAAAAATCCGAATCCAGTTCAGGTGAACAACGATGTAAGTAATTTACCCCCCTCAACTTCTACATCCACGTACAATACAAATTCCAGTAACTCCCCACGGGAGAAAATAAAAAAGGAAGATACAGACACTTTAGCCAAACCTTGGCTATTAGCTTCTATTTTACCGTCTGGAGCAGAGGATGACTCTGATGAGCATGGAATGGAAGTGACGACCCAATGTTCTCCCAGGGACGTCTCCCCTACCCTGCTTAAAAGGATCATTTCATCTCTGGTTGGTGATATCTTATATGTAGCTACCTTCTCTTCCAACAGATTTCTGATAAAATTTAACAACTCGGCTCAATTACTAAGAGCATTAAAATATGAGGATTTAGGCCCTTTCTCAATAAAATATGACTTGCCTAACTTCCTGAGCACATCCTCGGGAATGATATCAGGCGTAGATAACTCCTTGTCTGAAGAGGAAATAATTGGATCTCCAATAAATCATCCTCACCTTACAAGAGTAAGGAAACTCCCAGTTCCTTGTGAGAACGCAAAATATTGCCGTGTTATTCTGTATTTCAAAACTTATAATCTTCCAAGAGAAATTAAGATCGAACATCAAATATTCCCCATAGAACAATATGTTCCCCGACCAATGCAATACATTACATGCCACTCTCTAAATCACCATAGTACGAAATGCACCTCAATCAAATTATGCTCAAGATGCCTGTCAAAGGATCACTTAAGAGAAACATGCTCAGCAACGCACCCAACGTGTGCAAATTGTGGTGAAGAACACTCTTCATATTATAAAGGTTGCAAAAAATACATCCAAGAACAAAGAACAAATGAACTGATGAAAACAAAATTAATTTCAAGAACAGCAGCCATAAACATAATTAACTATGAAAATGCAAAAACGACAAATCCCAATATATCGTATGCACAAATAACAAAAGACTCTCCTGTAACCCAATCATTCTCAACCAGAGAATATGTGAATTCCAAATACGTAAATCCTAAATACGGAAATAAAAGATCATACATCAATGACTTACACGATTCTTATGATAACCAAATAATGGAATACCCTAACCAATCTATGGATCACACTGCCCAAAAAGGTGAATCTAGATCAATCACCACAAAAGAGGTACATAAAACCAATATCATACAAAGAAGAGACTATTTACCCAGCCTAAGAGGAAAGAATCTGAGACGGAAATAGAGGCAGTGAACTCTGCAGAATCTCAATCAACAATTCACCTACTGAAATTGATATTATCAATTGTCAAGAACTTCTTAAAATGTTACTCCCCCCAGGAGTACGAAGACAACAAAATATTACTAGGTACTTTTTTAAAAGACCTACCTAAAACCCTTATCCAATTAAACATGTTAAATGAAAACCAATCAAACGAAATTATGAGCTGGTGGAACAACTCGCCTCCTCCAACACATCAATAAGATTTTCCAAATGAATCAGGTGAATCAAATGCAACAAATAAAAATTACTCATTGGAACATTAGAGGTGTTAGAAAGAATTGGGAAGAATTCATTATATTATCAAACTATGCGGATATAGTAGCAATATGTGAAGCCAAATGTACAAAGGAAGATTCTATTAAATTTAGTGGAAAAATCACCTATAATAACCTGAACGATCACCCCAAAGCTGGACAGATTTTAGGAATATCCCCCAAAATCCCACACTAAGCGGCAGAGATCGTAAACGACATCTGGATGGAATTAACTCATATAATTCTATTTTTTAATTGGAAATGGATACATTTATATCATATATATATATAAAACGGTCCCTTCCCCAAAAAGAACGGACAGCGCTTTTCAACAGTCTGGAAAAACCCTTTATTATCTTAGGAGACTTCAATAGTCGATCTCCAATATGGGGATGTGTCAATTATAATGTTAATGGCTACCGATTGGAGAAGTTAATTGATGACCTACAATTACAGATTCATTTTTCCCACTTGCATACTTATGAATCGTTATCCTTGCGTTACTATGCGTCCAGGGGGTGGCCGTGGCCTGGTTGTCTCGTCGATTGGCTTGCCAATCGATGGAGTTCAGCAACTTCAGGCGCGGCCAGCTGCTGGCTGGGTGACGGCCAGGGCTTGAGGGCCACTGCTGGCGGGACAGCTATTTGGGGCACGGCTGTTGGAGGACTTTAGTCTGACCCATTTGCCAAGTGACCATAGCTGGTTTTCCAGCGTTGGTACAGCCACTGGTTTGTTTGTCCGCCAGCAGCTCTTCCATCATGAAAGCCCCCGTGCTTCGGAGGGCACGTTAAGCCGTCGGTCCCGGCTGCTACTGTCATCTCGTAGCAGTCGATATTTACCGGGATGGCGCAAAACTCCCTCGTAGGCGATAATCTACCCTCTGTACTAGATACTAGATACTATGCGTCCACCCTTGATTTTGGAATTTCATCAAACTGTTTTGAAATCCCTATAACTTGTATAAGAAACAAGGACTCCGGTGGTAGTGATCACTATCCAATTACGTGTGTTCTAACAACAACAAAAATACCATCAATGTTTATTCCCAAAGATAGAGTCTTGATAAATAAAAATAACAAAATATCCACCTGCTCCCCAATCTGTAAGTACGAGAAAGAAAATAAAGCAAAAGAAAAAAGGAAAGTAGAAAACAACTACAATACAAATAATGGAAAAAAATTCCCCCCTAATCAATCCCCAAATCAATCAATCAAGCCAAACGAAAGAGATGATAAATACAAGCTAATTCTAGATTACTGCAAAAATATACAAATCAATAACAGACGCCCTAAGCATGACATAAACAAACCTGAATGGTGGGATGACCAATGTAAGGAGGCCGTTAGGAAAAGACAAGAAACAAAACGCGCTTTCCTTAGCTGTAGATGTGGGATATGTTTAGATAAGTTGAAAAAGGAGAAAGCTGCAACTAATAAATTATTAAAAAGGAAAAAAAGAAAATATTGGAGAATTTTCCTTGCCTCGCGTCGAAACTCATCAAACTCAAGATTGTGGCCCACCATGAGATGTATAACAGCCAAACCTAAACCAAAAGTCCCCATTGTGGTAAATCCAAATAATTCCCCATTAGACCCCTTTCAATCGGCCAAAAAATTACTGCAGTTCTACTCGGGACCTATCACAAAATCATCCAACTGGAATATAAATGAATTTATTCTAAATGAAGATGAGGTATGGTCTTCTCTATTGATGAACTGATCAATGCCGTCAAAAACACCAAAAATTCTACGCCTGGACCAGACTTGATAAGAAACGAAAGCGTTAAAAAACTACCTCTATACCTAAAAAATTTCCTTCTTGAATATATTAATCATTTTTGGAATACTGGAGAAATCCCGCAAAGTTGGAAAAACGGATTAATCATTCCTATACCAAAAGTGCCACTCCCTAAATGTCCAAAAGATTTTCGACCAATATCTCTGACTTCCAACATCGTAAAAATTATGGAAAAAATGATAAATCATAGATTAAATATGTATTTGGAAGCCAATAACAAATTATCAAAATACATATTAGGCTTTAGAAAGGGATTCCAGGCTACATGGACAATTATGAAATTGGTTGATTATATCCATGCTAGCTGGGAAAACAATAAGTATGTTTCCGCAATCTCTCTAGACATTAACAAAGCTTATGATTCTGTAGATCATCAAATCTTAATCAAGAAATTAATTGAAATAAAAATCCCCAACAAATTCATAACTTGGATAAACCAATTCATCAACAACCGAAGAATTGGTCTAAAAACAATAGACAACATAATTTGGACTAAACAAAATAGGGGTCTTCCACAGGGTGCAATTCTTAGCCCTACTCTTTTCACAATTTTAACCAGCGACATCCATAAATATTTAGACATAGACGAGGAATCGGAACTATCGGTGTACGCCGATGACATCGCAATTTGGACGTCCCATTCCTCATTACCAATACTGAAGCAAAAAATGCAAAACATCTGTTATCAAATCTCGGAATGGAGCAAAATCCACAAATTATCTATATCAGCTGAGAAATCAGTCGTGGTAGTCTTCACACAAAAAAAAAGACCCGACAGCTTCCAAGTGATCCTTAATGATGAACCTTTACCTTACAGACGACAACACAAGTTTCTTGGAGTATTAATGAACTGTAGATTAAATTGGACTCCTTTCACTCAAATGATCAAGTATAAAGTGGACAAGAAATTATCCTTACTAAAAAGAATAATGGCGGCAAAATGGGGTCCGCCTTGGTTTATGCAGAAACAACTCATTCAATACCTCATCCTGTCAATGACCGATCTATACGGCCCTTTTTAGCCTTAACATCCCCGAACTCAACAAAAAAATTAATCTCATCCGAAAGACGTGCCCTAAGACTTGCCTTAGGGGCGTTATCGACTTCTCCAATTTCCACCCTGTATGTGGACATAGGTTTTCCTCCCCCACATATAAGATGGACACAAAAATTCATGTCATTTATTTCTAATTATTGCAGAAATCATTCGAAAAAAGAGTTAACGCATATTAATGATATAATCAATGAAGCACTTAAATCAGGTTTCATGAAAGAGCTAGTGTCACATGTATTATTACTATATTTAGGAGTAGCGCAGTGGAAATTTTAATAACATGCAACAGCACTCAAAATTGAATTAAATAAAGAATGTAGTTTATTAATATAACATAAAACTGCTGAAACAGTGAGGAACCAAACGGGAACCTCCAGGCATCAACAAAAATTATGAAAAACGAATCACAAAATACAAATAAATAAATGAATAATGTGAATATAAATATATTAAATTTAACGTGCACCTCCGTGCAAAATACTCTAAGCTTAACGAACAAGCTTACACAATATACCTATGCTTCAAGGTACACTTATCCTACTAATAAATTATGTCATAGGCCTAAACGTAGGTCCTTACGTTACAATTCAGCTAGTAACCTAACTAAAGCTTACAAGCTAAACATAAGCATACGACAATTAACGTCTTACTGATCAAAAACTGTAATTACCCAAATTCACCTAAAAGTAAACTACATCAAAGGCTCTAACGTAAGCCTTTACAATTAGAATTAAGCTTGTAACCTAACTAAAGCTCACAAGCTAAACAATTGAATACGACAATTGATGTATAAACAGTAATTACCAAAATCACCTAAAATTACTTTACAACAAAGGCTCTAACGTAGCCTTTACAATTATCATAAAGCCAGTTAACCTAAAACAAAGCTTAAGAGCTAAACTAAAGCACACAAAGCTACAAGAATAAAGGACTCCAATGATAAATACAATATAATTAAATACCAGGCAGCCGAGCTGCTTAACTTAATAGCTTAAGTTTAATAGTCGAAACGTTTTATAGCTTAAAACAAAACATTGGATATAAGCTAAAAAGATATACAGCAAGTTAACTGGGTCGGCCTTGAAAACAAATGATATATGGTCAACCTTTCCAGCTAACAACAAATTAAAAGAATACCAATACAGCAAATAAGACTTAAAACTAAATGCATGTATTGAAACACAAAGCAAATGCACCTAACATACAAAAACAGGTTATACAAAATTTTGTATCGTACACCCGAGCAAACAAAAAGCTCGTAACGGCGCACTCTCGAAAGTTCACTGTCCAAGCAAATAGGAGCAAGCAGCTGACAGGTAAATTTAATTGAAAAAGTCACAAATGGTAAAGTTCTAAGTTCGGGGAAGTCCAACAATAAAAAGCAATACTAATGTAAAAGATTCCAAACGATTTACGTTTTAAGAGATAATCTTTCCACACAATATTTTACGTGAGGTCACAAGTGAAACCTGTGAAAACCATTAGATATGGAAGTAATACATTAATGAAAAATTTATGTGATAACAAAAAGAGCACCACTAAAGAAAATTCAGTCTAAGTGACTGGGGTATAACATTACGGCACAACACAATACGGTAACGCACATTCCTCTTAGCATTGTAAAAAGACAAAGCCGAAGTCGCTCCCGAAGTACGCCGACATGCCTCCGGGCCAATACCCGCACACTTGCGTGTTATACCGCAATTTACGGCGACTTAGCTCGGGGAAAGAATTTCGGACTATATCGGCCATAAGGCCTATGGAAAATGATACACTCACCAACGAGCATAGTAGATGGACGGCCGTAACCTGTAGCTCCCGAGGTACTACGTAGAACAACGTGGATTCACCTCCATTAACCTGCGACGGCACGCAATTTGTTGCGTATACATTCTCCGCCAGAGATGCTTCTCGGCACGACCAAGAATCCAATGACGAGGCACTCGCCGCCTCCGTAGTCGTCTCCGTCGAATGCCCACGAGAACCAGCCTTTCCCTCCGGCGCCGACGATACCAGATCAGCTCGAGGTCCTCCGTCGTTCTCAGCCAGGAGTTTCTTTTTGCTCCGTCCTCGCTCGGTAGATGCTAACTTCTTTCTCCCGCTCCGTCCGTGATCTCCCGACGAGCTCGCAGAAGAAAAGCCTGCTGCTCCCTCATTGGCTGGTGCGTCATGATGCTCCTCATGACGTGGTCGAGAACGATTTCGCCTACGTTGAGAATTGACAAATACCCTGGAGCGCAGACGATCACCTATGCCCACGGAATCATTAAAATTCCGTGACA
>JAHWFO010101270.1:0-22909 GCA_023313115.1 Rhysida immarginata | reverse complement strand
GAAAATGTTTCACTCTAGGTAAATATAGCGACTTTGTCGTAGTTTGCTCCATCTTCTCCCATCCTTCTAGACGAACTCACAAAACTTCAGGCTCTCTGTAGATCTCGCAAAGGACTGTTAATATCCCTCTAAAGATTGTAAAGGGACGTCGCTCACTGACGTAAAATAATCATTGCTGATTGGACAAAATTCAATAGGTGCTCAGGAATTGAAAGACACGGCACAGAGCTCGCTATCGAGGAGGAGGGGGGGATAGGTTGAAAAGATGATCTCCACTCAACTCGACAGAGCTAACTGTAAATTAACGCCGCTGTCAACCAACTCCGATGATAGACAATACGTTCGTTCGGTTAAAATATGTTAACTATTTTAACGGTTTCAATTAAAATCTGTTTTATAAGTTATAAAATCGTCACAAACAGTTAATAATCTGCATAATAGATCAATTTTGTATGATTCTTTAACCCGGCGTCACTCGCGCCAAATTTTATAACAGCACTACCCGCGCTGCGGTGTTTACACCGCACTTTTTAAAAGTGATTTTATTTGATAAAAAAAGAACTCAAGATATTGCAATTTTTGACCACATATATAAATTAGAAGAAAATAATAAAATTAAGTGATTTTAAAGTGATTTTTTAAAAATCATGTTTATTGTCAAAGATTTACTTACATGACTGCTCGCACAGCGGTGTTTGCACCGCAAAGTGAGACCATGCGTAGAATACATAGCTTTAATCTTCACTTTCGATAAAATGAATGAGACCAACACCGGCGCTATCTGTTGCCAATAAGCTGTACTTGAAATACATGGAAGTCATCACAAGGTAGCGCCTCTGTATGATGAGCTATATCAAAAAAATCAAAAAGTGCGGAGTGACATCGGGTTAAAGTTAGAACAATACAAAGAAAGGGGGCGGGTCGCCACATAATCATTTGGGTTTATGGTGTTAAGCTATTATGCTTTTTGTCTCTTTGTTGTTTATTGTATAAATTATATACTCTAATTAAGAATTCTTTCTCTTGGCGATGCATTCCCATTGTTGCTTAACCCAAAAGTGCATTATATTTCAACATTTTATTTTCTACTAACCAAACATATTGTATTTACTATTGTTGTTTGTATTATGGGCGCCCACTAGGCCCTAACTCGTCGGTCCTGGACCATAACGGACCTAGTTGGGCGTTGTTGTATCTTACTTAATCATATTCAATAAATAAAATAAAGAAATTGGTTTATTTTATTTTATTTTTGTTTGTTACTTATCTAACTTGCTGAACACGTAGCCTACTTACTCTGAGTCTCGAATTTGACTCATTTGGTTTTTCACTGCGCTTAATTGGTACACTATGTCGTTATATTCATTACCAGCTTCTATCGATTCATTTAATCCTATCCTTTCTAAGCAAAATACATCTGGTGTCGGTTCTAGCACCCAATTTTCTGTTCCATGTGAACATTAGAAGCATTAATACAAATCTCGCGTGGACTTTGTCAATCTCGAAGATATTTCTGTGACCCCTGATATTTTAGTATTCGCGGAAACCTGGTGTCAAGATGCGAATGAGATACCTGCAATTCCGGGCTTTCGAGTAACGTCTATTAATCGCAATGCGTTTAATAGAGGGGGCGACCCTTGTAAATACCTTGCCACTTCTTTTTATTTTACAATTATTTTTCAATATACCTTGTTTACTGCCGACTATGAAATATTAACAATTATTATTAATCATAAATGCATCCTTATTGCTGTTTATCGCCCCCCACGGGCCATTTTCATTCATTTTGTACTTATTTATCTGCTCTTTTGTTAGATCTCCAAAGGATGGGAAAGACAATGATCTTAATGGGAGATTTCAACATTGATTTCAGTAAGCCTTCTTCACCACTGAACGTACTTTTGGACCCCATAACTCGAGCAGGTCTTCTGCCTATTCCCTTTCCTATACGGATTTTTCTTATTATTATCAAACATACTCATCAATAGACGCTTGTTTCTTTAATCTGAATACTATCTATTTTAGTAATTCATTAGACATCTCTATAACCGATCATTATCCCTTGCTAATTTTTTTTTATTTTTGTATCCCCAAAGCTAATAAACCTATTGTCAGACGTAAACAAGTTATTTGAACTAATAGGATTGCTGTACTTAGCTCCTTCCTTCTGATGTCGGATTGAGAGGCTATGTTCGCTAATGGTAGCGACACCAATCAGCTTTTCGAAGTTTTTCTGCACTTACCGCTTGTCCCTATAAGCCAATGCACAGGCCATGGTAGGATTATTCGTCATCCTTGGATTTCTGCGCAGACCTTGGTATCTGTTCAAAAGAAAAATAAGCTCTTTCGTAAATTCCGTCGAAATCCCTCTGCTAATAGATTAAACTCTCTTTAGAAATTTTCCCAAAGATTTGAAAAAGAGAATTAACAATGCGAAAGCACTTATTTTAGTGCATTGTTTTCTCAGCTTTTAGTCCAGCAGAGATAAGTGGCAAGCATTAAAACGCTTAACACGGGATCGGCTCCAATGTCTTCTCCTTTTGGCCAGTCGGATGAAATTTCTGCATTAACTTTAACGGATTTTGTTCTTAGTCTTTTGTCTTCTTCTTCTGTTCCTCCTTGTTTAAACATCACTTACACTCTTTACCTACTCCGGCTTCAAGTTTTTTTGCTACTCCTACCACGACTGAAGAAGTTTGCTCCGTAATGCTTCAAATTAAATCGACTCCAGTATAAGATCTTCTTGATTTTAGATCCGATGTTACAGCTTTTTTCGATGAATAAAATGTAATTTTCGATCATTAAAATAATTTTTCATATCAATAAAATAAAGTTTCGTTCAAAAAACGTATTTTCACGTAGAAAAATAAACATTCACATCATTAAAATAATAGTTCGCATCAATAGAATAAATTTTCATATCAATAAACCGTAGCTTCACGTCATAAAAATGTAAATTCATTTCAATAAAACGTAAGATCGTAATTCGCTTATTAATGGAAACGTTGCTACAGGTAGTCTGCAACATTAACATAAATTTTTAATGAATTTGTTAAAAATTACTGTAAAATATGGACAAAATAACTATAGTAATGTAGTGTTCTTCGTCCACACGATCTGTACCCAAGTTTTTGATAGCAGTTGATATTTTAAAGTAAATGTTTAATGTAGTTGCCACTAGATGGCGATAATTTCTCTACTGTCTTACAAGGTCTTTTATAGACCTTGCTGTCTTACATTATGTTTACATTTTTATGACGTGGAACTACGTTTTATTGATGTGAAAAATTATTCTATTAATGTACAAAAAATAATTTTATTGATGTGAATGTTTATTTTTCAATAAGAAATTACGTTTTTTGAACGAAACTATATTTTATTGATATGAAAATTATTTTAATGATCGAAAATTACGTTTTATTCTTCGAAAAAAGCTGTATTATCACTTTGCGACATGCACTGGCCTTTCCTCTCTCACTTCTGTTTGACCATTCACTATACTCCGGAATCTACCCTGAAATGCTTAAGATAGCTCGAGTAACTCCTATTTACAAAAAAGAGGAGACGGCGTGCCACGAGTTGTTAGAATATGCGTCTTCGGGAATTGCGGCTAATAAGTTTTTTTGTAGGTACTATCTTTATTGACTTCGCGAAGACGTTTGATTCCTTGCCCATTCCTCTTCTAATGTATAAACTATCACACTTTTATAACATCCGTGGTCCACCTTTACGATGGCTGACAAATTTTCTATTAAACCGAAGCCATTACCTGCTGTCACCGAATTTGGAAATGAATCACACGATTAATGATAAATCGAAATTAGAAGAAAAAGGCTCCACCCTGGGAAGCGAAAATGGAGTGGTCGCGAGAATCGCGAATCGTGCGAGACCATTCCACAGGAGGAAAACGGGAGCGCGATGGAAATCAGAAAGAATTTGGTTACGGAAGAAGGCGGATGAACCAGGGAGCGCGTCTGGCTCGAGGTTTGCATGGAGGACCTGGAAAAGTCGTCGGAAAAGAAAAGATGCGGGGTCTGCTGCAATGTTGGATAGAAATTGCGGAGCGGTCGAGAGCAGCTTTATAGAAACTAGTCCGGGAGAGGACGACTTGTGGTTTTCTCGTTGGAGCGAACGTCGCATTGAGGAGCAGCCGGGACCGATACGAGAAGGTTGGCGAATGACGGAATGCTTCGGACAGCCCCGTCCCCGCTCAGTAATGTGTCAGGATTTCGCCAGACTCAATTCTGCCAGTAACATTATTTTATCTTCTTATACCCTTCACGCAGTTCGACTTTCCTTGCTTAGTTTGGGCCTAGCCAATATCACACGCTGTCAGTTAGCCAATACTCGAGAAAGTCGAGAGGTATATAACGAACTCAATTTGGTGGACTATAGTGCATTAGTTCACTTAGTTTTTCCATTTAGCGTTACAGCGTATTGTGATGCAGGCGTGGGAGGATTCTTGAAGGCGACCTAAAAGGAGGTGGAAAAACTTTAGTAAAGAAAAAACGAAAGCGGTCGCAGTGAAAGTGATTAGTGTTTCACCGTGCGTTTTCTTTTCTGCTAAGATAAATGGGCGTTGTGACATTTGCCTAGCACTCAAAGTGTTTTCCTACTTAAAGAAGTATTTGTATAAGATGCGTTCGCAGCTATTGCGCTGGAATGCAAATTTCTTTGGGAATTTTGAATGGAGTAAATGTTTAGTATTGATAAGCATTATCTAATTGATTAGTGGTTGGAAAGACCTATTGCATATTGAGGGTCTACTGCTAATAGTAAAATAAGTGCTATATTTGTAACGGTAATTAAGAAGAGGATATACGTTTCTCGTAAATTACTTTCGTTAGGAGAGTGCCCGGGATTGCTTATTGGAGGGCGTAGTTTGTTAGCTAAAGATGTCAGTAGTTCGAGCGACGAGCATATTAGCAAATGGAGTATTTGCCCTTATTTAGCATGCAGGAATTGTAATATGCTGGAATACATTCTATCGATTTAAGTATTTTCGAAGAGCGCCCGTATTGCTTATTGAGGGGCGTAGTTACATTTTTATTTATTGGTGTTTTGGACTAAAATAATTAAGCTAATTATTTATATGAAATGCAATGACTTTATTAAATGTTTTCGATAGTGGAGCTCTAGTTATATGCTACTGGTTTCATTATGTTTTCACAGTTAATTGATACTGTTTGTTTATTTTCTTTGCTTGAGCTTCAAGAAGACCTGGTTGGCCTGCGGCATCGGTGTGACTGCGACAGGATCTTCGTGCATGTAAGAAACTGTGTCTACAATATCCCGATATCCTGTCGACTGTGCCAGTTATGTAAGAAAATGGGGATACAATATCCCGATATCCTGACGCACTGCGTCAGTTAAGTAAGGTTCCTGGGGGATAATTATGGAAATAAGTGGTCGAATGAATAATTAATCATTTATAAAGGACTGCGCCAGTGAATTATACTATTCACAAAGTTTTTATGATAATTTAGGATTTATCCCATTAACTTACATACTAAAATCTCCGCACACAGGCCGGCCAACGAGGGAAGAAATGAGCACGTGAAACGGTCTTAAACAATTAAATAAGTTGTTTATTGATCATATAACAAAAGATATATAAAACAATAACGTTTGGTGATATGGAATAAAAGATGTGGATAAATGAATAATGAAATTCAATTAATATGATGTTCAATTTAGGTATGCAAATTCAGAATAATTCAAATTGTAATAATGACAGACATTGTATCAAATTGTATCAATCTGGATTATCGTAAAGTATAAATAAGAAAACAATTTTCATGTAAAGACTTGGCAATCAATTTATATGATGTACAGTAAGGTAATCTATCAATTTAAAGATTTGAATAGATAAGTATTTACGAGGTAATGATTGGTAATTTCTTGAATAATAGTGATTATAAATCAGAATGAGTTTTGTGTAAATCTTTACTTAATGAGGGTAATCGAATGTAGAAATGTTTAAACCATATCTAAATGCGAAACTGGAATGACTGATTTAACAATCTCTAAGTACAGTAAAGATTAACAATCTAATTTCTAAGATTTAATGGAATATAGCAAATGGTCTGTCTGGATCAGGTAAGAATTTAGGGAGAGTATAATTTAAGCTCTCTATGAAAAATATACTACTTTAATGTAAAAATGTATCTGTCTTTCCCACTATCTGTCTGATTAGATAATCCGTTCCCAATCTTGAATGTAATAATATGAAACAGAAAGAATGGCCATTGAGACATAAATTTGGAAACGGGCTATACTGTGTCTTCCCAATCTGTCCGCTCTTGGATGTCTTTCTCGCTGTCTGGCTACGTCGAAACGTCCGGGGGGTCTCTCCTCTTCCGAAGTGGCTGGTAGATCGCTCTGCTAGGCTCGTTCTTCCACGATGAAATTATGTACCTTTGGGGCTGGTTACTTTCTCTCCAACTAATACTGGCAATCCATGAACTATTTAAATTGATGGAGCTGGTTCTCAGCTAGGTGGATACTCTTTAAAATCCTTGACTCGAGCAAACACAAAGATAAATTTGTTGTGAACTTAAATTAAACAACTAAAACTTAAAACATTTGAGTTAAGCCTACTTTTTAGAATTTCTCATCTGGAATCATTTGAAATACCAGATGAAGGCCGAATTAAGCTAAAAATTGAGTAGCGACGCTGCACAACCGGCTATCACGAAAGTTAAATCACTACTAACGTCTTCTTCACGTAGAACTACTGACAAGACAGATCTAATTTCAATAACCAATCAGGCGTTTAGAAACGCTAACCATCCACCAAAAAAAAGGTGAATCTCCCTGTCAATCAAAGTCCGTCGACAACTCTCCAACTATTCCTATACTAAAAAGCTCTTGGCATTCACGTGATCATTTCTTGTCTCTTTGCTCACTTCAGATTCCAAAGTTCAATCCTTACCTTGTCTTTCTCATTGTCTTTCTATCCCATATCCTGTTCTCAAATTCGTTTCTTGTTTACTTAGCTAACACTGGCAATACTCTTTAGGTCCTTGAAAACAAGACCAACAACTAAAACAATGAGATGTAAAATGAATCTCACTTTCTCCCCTTGCGACCAATGCCAAAAGTGACACTCAAAAACGATTCTTAACAAGCGCAGAAAAAAGAAATAATTAAAATAATAAACTTTATTTAATTCTACTCTAAGTTAAATCCTTCTAAAACTTTATAAAATCTTAATTCCGAATCTAAATAGACAATTATGAACGCGAATATAAAATAGCTCATTTACACAATTAATCTGAATATTCTAATTCTGGCTAATTAATCCTCAAACCTTACATGCAGCATCAGTGGTTCTGAGCAGAGTTCTTCTTCACGAATTGGTGGCACGGAAGAAGCTGGAATCTGCAAGATTAAGAATAAATATATAATTATCGAGCAAGCTATTGAGCTGTTTATGTGTAACTTTTTGAATTAACGTCATGTATGCAGCAAATTAAAATGTAGCAAGTTAAATTTTAGTAACTGAATTTAATTATTATCTTACTTAGAAGCTACGCTACTTACTTTATATTTAAACTGTTGATTCAGTCAGAAGCTGTAAAAAGAAGAGAAATTAAGTTAATTGTGATTTTTCTTAAAGAATGCTTACTTAATAAACTCTATCATATATTTTATACACACCTGATCTGTAATTTAACTTACCTTGCACGCTTCCACGTTACACCTGTCTTACTCTGGTGTTTCTTCTGCGATTGTTGTTAGGAAACTGGGGTACCCCAAAGATCTGTTCTCCCCCTGCTGCTATTCAACCTATTTATCAATGATTTACCGGTGATTCTCTCCGCCATGTCTTCAATCAAGGTCTTAATTTAAGCCAATGATGATACAGTTTTAGCTTCTAGTTTGGATATTATGAATTTAATGCTTATCTTTAATGATGCGCTGGATATTTTAAAAACTTGGACTAGTGATAATTCTTTAACAGTAAATATTGACAAAACTAATGGGATGGTGTTCTACCAGCGCAACAAACTGAATATACCCAGTTATTTGCCTGTCTTTTATGACAAACAATTGATTAAAACCACAGCTACTTTTAAATATCTTGGTTTTATCATCACCCATAATTTAACTTGGGATCAGCAATATTGATTCACCATTAGTGAAATTAGACCAAAAACAAGGATTGACCTCCAGATTACACTATCGAACCATCTTCTATCGAACATTCTTCTTCTTCTTTACATCGGCCTTGGTGGCTCAGGGGTTGCGTGATCGCCTCTGATGCCCGAGGACGCGGGTTCGACTCCGGCCGAGGACGACGAGGATTTTTTCAGGGGGAAAATCCTGAGATCACGCCCTTCCTTCGGAAGGGAAGTAAAGCCATTGGTCCCATGTAGTCGTTTACCAGCTGCGCGTTAAAGAACCCTTGCGAGGCAAAGTTTGCGGCCCTTATAACGCCGTCCTGAAACGACCATGACAGTTGAAAAGGACGTTAATACCAAAGAAACCAAACCAATCTTCTTATTTACTACTCGTTGATACATTCCTCACTTTGTTTCTGTGACATTTTCAGGGGACTGTCTACTTCACTTAAACGACTGTTCAAACTACAAATATGGTTTCTTCGAACTCTTCTTGATGGTTCTGAGTCCTTTTCTATATCTTCTTATATTCCTTCTTTGCGCATATTAACGGTATATCAGATATTCTTCAAGCAATCCTGTACATTTATATATAAGACCTTAAATTCTCTACTTTTGGTAACATCGCCTGTAACTCTCGTTTATAACAGAGAAAGGCATAACTATCATACTCGTTCAGTGAACGATATTTACATACTTTTTGGCAGACGAAATTATAGATGCCGATGTATTTCCTATACCGGTGTAAAAAATTGGGCACAGTTTCCTCATGAGTTGCGTTCTTCATCATCATATTTCGTGTTTCGTAAACTATTAAAAAACTATTGTCATGTACATGTATTACGATTCATGGCGGGGCTACTTAATGACTATTTTTAAAGCACACGGAGCCTAAATCTTTTTTTTTTTCAAAGGGTTTCTTGCAATGGATGATTGTTATTGCTCTTGCCCACATAGCCAAGTATACGTAACGCTGGCAAGGCGAGTCGCTTCCGATGATACCTTACTGGACCGTTAGTTTCTGTTTAATTGTTTAGCATGCGATGTATTGGGATATGGTTGTACCGCAAGATTTAGAGCTCTGAGTGGAATGCTCGATTAACAGAAAAAGGGGAGTACAGCTCTTGCTCAAGACTATTGTTGAAGCTATGATATATTTCATATTGTTGGATTTTCGCTGACGCATTTGCCTTCAGAGCAATGATTAATTTAATTATTTTACAAGATTTTATTTTATTAATTTTTGTATTATTTTTTATTATTTATTCATTTACTCTAGTTTATTTAATTAATTAATTATTCGCTTTATTTATTTTATTTTATTTTTTGTATTTATTTATCATTTAATTATGTATTCTTCTATTACTTATATCATTTTATTTATTTATTTTTATTTATCCAATTCCTTCATAATTTTTTCATTTTGTTTACACATTAAATTTTATGGCTCTTTCATTGAAATGCCAAATTGTATAATGCTTAAACATTACAGCAATACTGCTCTTGATTCTCGTTCTATGTTTATAAGGAGATTCAACTTTGGATTCAAAAGTGTTTGGTTCATTTTTGGATCTTACGATCTATAACCATTAATAAAAATAGATCTATTAAATTAATTTACACAATTATAAATAATTGTTTGAACTTATCTTATTTTAATCTTAACAAACAAATTTAAAAATTAAACGGTAAATTCCGTGTGAAATTTTATAATATACGAATCCTTCTTTTTAAAATAACATGAAATTAACATAATCTTAGAAATAACAAATTTAACGTAATTTTAAAGTAAAATGCATTTAACATAACCGAAAATTAATAAAACAGTTTTTAATTTTCTTGAATGGGATGTGAATGGATTTTCAGCACACTATGTGTGATCTTCATCATCATCCCACCAGTCGTTAGCAGAATCCTTAAAAATTCCTGCTTAAATAATTATGCAGTCGAACCTGGATAAGTGGACAGCCTCGAGACCGGAAGAAAATATCCACTTTCGGCAGGGAGTTTTCTTTAAAAATACACTACGCAACGCTATTTGATGTAAACATTGTTTAATGTTTAATTTAACAATATAAAGGGTCTTTATAATTAAAGTTCCATTTTGACATGGCCATAAAATAAAACTACTGGACCAAAAGTTATAATATTGGTAATATTTTACAAGAGGGCATGGGAAGTTCATACCCACCAAAAAGAAAAAATTAGTTCAAAACGTCACCACCAGCATGGAATGGCGCTCTATACAATATCCGTATAGGAAATTAGACACGAAGACAGGTGTAACCTGCTTTCAATAAATGGTAGAGCACATTCAACATGAAACTAATTTTAGTAACGATTAAAGACTTGTTAACCTTTGTCTTCGTGTCGAATTTCATATACGAATATTGCAGAGAGCGCCATTGCATGGTGGTGGTAACCTTTTGAACTAATTTTTTTTGGTGGCTATGAACTTCCCATACCCTTTTGTATAATATCACCAAGTATTATAGCTTTTGGTCCAGTAGTTATTTTTATGGCCATGTCAAAATGGAACTTTAATTATAAAGACCCTGTATAATTATCAGTTATCACAAAACAGAAGAAGATTCCACTTTTGTATTCACATTTGTTGATGGGTTTATTTTCAATCACTGATCCCACAAGTCTCCCGTCATCCATAGAGTAAATCAAGCTAACTGAATGCTATATTATAGAAAAAATTTATTATTCCTTAAATTCCCAATTTTGAATCGTATCTTTAAATCATCAAGACATCTACAACTTTCTACATACATATCAGTGCCCTGTTCAACATTTCTATCTCCTAACTGCAACTTCTGTCAAAATTTCTTCTGTCTGCCAACTGTACCACCTTCTTTTCTACAATATCTGTGCCTGGTTCAACATTTCTTCTGTATTCCATCTGTATTTCACCCGTCTTCCGTCTGTCTATCTACAAGATGCAATTTCTTCCATCCCTCAACAAGTTTATTTTCATCAGAACTTACACTGAAGAGCCAAAGCATTATGACCACCTACTCAATAACGCGTTGCGCCACCTTTGGCCTGCAAAACAGCTGCAACTCGCCTTGGCATATGAAAAAGTTCTTGGTAGATGACTGGAGACAGGTTGTACCAAATGTCTAAGCAGCGGTCACGCAAAGTCGAGATATTCCCACATGGTGATGTTTGAGCTCTGAGCTGCCGCTCCATGACATCCCAAATGTACTCTATCGGATTAAGATCCGGCGAGTTAGGTGATCCTTATGCTCCTCGAACCACTCCAACACAATTCGAGCCTTGTTAAAATGGGGCGTTGTCCTGCTGGAAGATTCCATTTTCAGTTGGAAAGACAGACGCCAAGTAAAGGTGCAACTGGTCCGCAGTGATGTTCAGATTGTCCGCAGCTTTCATCATCCGTTCTACCACAACTACGGGTCCCAGAGCCGCCCATGAGAACGTCCCCCAAAGCATAATACCGATAATACTGCCCCCACCAGCCTGTGTATGGCCTGCTGTACAAGAGGGGGGGGGGGGGAGCAAACCTTCGCCTGGGAGTGGGGGTACCCTGACACGACCCTCGACGTGATGAATAAGAAATCGTGATTAATCCGACCAGGCAACTCTCTCCCACTTATCCATGGTCCAGTCTCGATGTTTCCGGGCCCACTGTAGTCGTAGTTGACAATGACGCTTGGTCAACAGAGGCACACGAGTGGGACGTCTGCTGCGCAGTCCCATATCCAACAATGTCCGCTGAACTGTGTGTTGCGAAACACTTGCACTTGGACCTGCATTGTATTGGGCTGCCAGCTGAGCCACTCTCTGGCGCCGATCTTGCTTTACAAGCGGGACACACTCCGACGTCCTTTTTCTTTGATAACGCGTGGGCGTCCAACACCTTGACGCCTACTGCTGGTTTCACCGTCATTTTTCCACTTTGCATAAATACTAACGACGACAGATCGTGAACAATCTACCAGTCGTGCAGTTTCGGAGATACTCGTTCCGAGTCTTCGGGCCATTATAATCTGCCCTCTATCAAATTCGCTAAGATCAGCAGCCTTTCCCATCACTCGCAAAATTAAGTGCAAGACCGATTCCTTACCTTCTCCAGCAGCAGTTAAATACCACTCCCACTTTATTACATGCCTTCCACGTGATTCAGACGAGTTCATTCACCAATGTAGGGATGATCATAATTTTTTGGCTCTTCAGTGTATATATTTTATTTATATCATTAACATATAATATAATGATATAAATTTAAAGAACTGTGTGAATTTCTAAACCTTATTATTATTTCGTAAGTTTTTAATTTTTTATCTGAAAAGTAATAGTTTGCTGAATGGGATAATAATTAACATCGTTAAAATTATTATTATTTCGTTGAAGAAGAGCAATTATGAATCAAGTGAAATTAGTACATTTTACAAATAAATAATAATTTTATTTTATTCTAAAATAACACCTTAATAAAGGTGATTCACATACACTCACTCACCAACAGTCATGGCACACCCCTCCAGTCAGGTTCCCTGTCAGTAATAAGACATATCCGGCTGCTTCCATTCTCGGAATTGCAGGTGCACAGACTTTCCTGATATCACACAATCATTGTGAGCAAAATACTAGCTGCAGAAATGGCAGCACGCTGAGAGCTATCCGCATTTGAACTGGGAATGATTGTTGGTGCCAGACGGATGGGTGCCTCAACATCAGATATAGCCAGCACACACTGCAATTTTCCCGCACAACCGTTGCAAGGGGTCTATCGAGAGTACACCCAACGAGGGGTTACAACCCATGTCAGACAGCGGACAGGCCGCCCACGCCTCATTGATGCCAGAGGTGTTCGCCAGGTCACCCGGCTTGCAACTGCTGAACGAAGGGCGACAGCGGTTCAAATCACCATGTGGCACAACCAGGGACGTCCCACAATTGTGTCCGTGACGACAATTCGGCGAACCTTGGCAGTTGCAGGCTTTGGGAGCAGGAGGCCACCACGGGTGCCCTCTTGACAGCTGCACATCATCGGCAACGCCTAGCCTAGGCCACAAACATCGACATTGGACCGCTGAGGACTGGCGAAGGGTTGCCTGGTCCGACGAGTCACGGTTTCCACTGTATCGGGCCGATGGTCGTGTATGTATCTGGCGCAGGCCATACGAAGCCATGGACTCCGCTTGTCAGGTGGGTACCATTCAGGCAGGTGAAGGCTCCATATTGGTCTGAGATGTTTTCTCGTGGCATGCAATGGGTCCATTGGTGCATCTGACATCCACTCTGCGTGCTATTTCCTACATCGATCTCCTTGGGGACCAGCTGCACCTCTTCATGAACTGTTTTTACCCGCGGGCGACGGCATCTTCCAGCAAGATAATGCGCCTCCACACACGGCCCTTGTGACACGGCAGTGGCTGGAGGAACATGCTACCGACTTCACGACAATGATTTGGCCTCCACGTTCCCCAGATGGCAATCCCATTGAACATTAGTGGGACGTCATCGAACGATCTGTCAGGCCGTCACTAACACAACTGGTAAATGCAGCATCGTCATGGAGTGCAGTGGAGGCGGCTTGGCTTGCAATGCCTATGGTTGTGTTCCGGGGACTTGTAGACTCTCTTCCACGACGGGTCGCCGCCGTTATCCGGGCCAGAGGGGGCCCAACACGTTATTAAACAGATGTGCCATGACTTTTGGTGAGTGAGTATAAGCATGATAAAAGAAGAAATAGGGGAGCTTGCATAAAAAAATGTAATGCAAATCTAATAGATGTGTTTTCGTTGAGAAGCCTGAATCTAATAGTTGCAGCTCGACGTCATTTCTGGAAGAGATTAGAAAACAAACCCATCATATATATTTGGATGAAACTTGTATTCTTATAATTGCTGTTTTCGGAAGGGCTGGCAAAATGACAATGAAAATGAAGTTTTTGAAAACTATAGTAAAGGAGCAGGATTTATTGTTCACGCAGGAGGGGGAAAAAGATAAGTTAAAACTGCTGGCCTTGTTTTCAAATCTGGAACTCGTACGGTGATTAGCATGAATATGTGAATTCTGATAATTTTCAAAATTGGTTAACAAATAATTTAATGCCAAACCTTTCAGTCTGCGCAATATGCATACTCCGTTTGTAATAGCCACAATATAAAGTCAGATTTCTGGAAATGAAATGCCATACGAAATATAGAAAGCCGAGGCATATATATAACGCCAACTTTGAAGACATTGGCAACGTCTCCTTCCCGGATTACTGGAAGATGTTACCCTTCCTCCCCTCCCAAACTTTTGACAATCTTCAATCATATTATTTTTTCATAATGTGGAAGACCTCTTGGGTTTGTCAGGCTTTTTGCCTACTTCAGTTGATTTCATTTGGAATTTATTCTGGAAGGGTGAGCCTCGTGATAGCACTGCTTCTGTCCCACCTGAACAAATATACACTCCACTGTTCGATTGTCAGATCACTGGGCTTCGTGTGTCTAGCTTTTTTATTTAGTGATATACTCCAAGCTCAGACAATCGCCAGTCAAATTTCCCTCCACCAAGAGGAGGTAATTTTATTCGTTCATACTGTGGATGACCTTTGTGGGTACATCAGGCTTCCTTTGAAATATGTTTATGAAGAGTGATATTATGGAAGCTATGCTTTAAATTCCATTCCAATACCGATACACTACACTGTTCGATTGTCGGTTATCATTCGGAATTTAGTACACAGCATCCTTCTGTGAAGACACACAGCCTTCGGTGCAACACATAAATTTTCTATAAAATATACCGTTTAGTTAGCTTAATTTACTCTATGAGGTAAATCAAAAAGCACGAGAGGAGACTTGTGGGATTAGTAGTTGAAAAAATCCATCAACAAATGCGAATGCAGAAGCGGAATTTTTTTGTTTTGTGATTATGATAATTTTATATTGTTAAATTAAACATTGGACGCTGTTTAAATCAATTAGTACTAAGTAGTGTACTTTTTTTTAAACGAAAACTCCCTACTCTGGAAAAGTGGCTATTTTCTTCCGATCTAGAGGCTATCCACTTATCGAGGTTCGACGGAATAATTATTCAAACAGGAATTTTTAAGGATTCTGATGACGACTGGTGAGATGATGAAGAGGACGAAGATCACACAATGAGTGCTGAAAATCCATTCAAATCCCCTTCAAGAAAATTAAAAAGTGTTTTCTTAATTTTCGATTATGGTAAATGCATGTTACTTTAAAATTACGTTAAATATGATACGGTATTTCTAAAATCCTGCTAAACTCATGTTATTTTTAAAAGAAGGATTCGTATATTATAATATTTCATACCGAATTTACGGTTTTATTTTAAAATTAATTTGTTAAGATAAAAATAAGATAAATTCAAAAATTATTTATAATTGTGTGATTAATTTAATAAGTCTATTTTTATTAATGGTTAGAGACCATAAAATCCAAAGATGAACCAAAAACATTTGAATCTAAAGTTGAAATATATTCTTTATAAGCATAGAACGAGTCTCAAGAGCAGCATTGCGGTAATGTTTATGCATTATACAATTTGGCATTTCAATGAAAAAGCTATAAAAATTAATGTGTAAATAAAATGAAAAAATTATGATGGAAGTGGATAAACAAAAATAAATAAATAAAATGATATAACTATATAAGAATACATTAATTATATGATAAATAAATACAAAAATAAAATAAAATAAAGCGAGTAATTAATTAATTAAATAAACTAGACTAAATGAATAAATAAAATAAATACATAACATATTAAAATAAAATCTTGTAAAATAATAATTAAATATAATCATTGCTCTGAAGATAAATGCGTCAGCAAAAATCCAACAATATGAAATAATTCATCATTTCAACAATGGTCTTGAGCAATTCCCCTTACTTTGTTAATCGAGCATTCCACTCAGGGCTCTAAATCTTGCGGTACAACTATAAATATATTTATCTAGACAAACTTTTGATTTTTGGGTTCCTACTTGGGAAATCCGTATTGGTATTTGCAGACTTCTAATTGTTTATTACGAGCAGTTTCTTAAGTACCTGGGTGCTCCCGTTTATGAGCCAGTGCGTTACGCAGCTAATTTTTATTTATTTTTAAGGTGTGTATATGTTGCACTTTAACTTGGGGGATATTGTTAGGCAGCTTGTAGTTTGTGTTTTTAGTGGTACTAATGCTCCTGTTGACCTATTTATTTTGATTTTTATTGTTGCGTCACTGTACTTTTCATTATTTTGCTCGAGCCCTCAGAGATCTAAAACGTCGGTCCATCGGACCATTCGGATCTCTGTCGTGCTCTGGTATGTATCCTAGCCTTATTACAAAATAAAATAAAATGTTCAGTACATTTCGCTGACTACATCAGCTTCTTCAGCAAGACACTTGGACAATCAGTGGTTTGAGAGTCCTGAATTTCCTTGTAAATCTGCGAAATTTTTGATCATATAACGCTTTTTTAAGAAAAATAAAACTGTTATAATAAAGAAACCTTTTCATTTCCTATTTTAACAGCTTTGTCAGATATATTACGAAGGAGGGAGGGTGATTCATCGAATCGTAGATGGCGATGGTACATACACGATCATACTTTTGTATATGTGGGTGTGTTAGGAATGCCAGGTAAATTATCACAGACAAATATAAGATTGTTGCTCTACGTATTCAGCTATAAATAAAATCTTGTAAACAATCCAAAGAGGAGCTTTAGCAGTGAAGGAGAAACACATTTATACATTTATTAAAAAAAATAACCCCCCCCCCCGAGTAGGGTAAGGAATACCATCGGTAAGGAATAACATGGGTACAGGAATACCATCGATGGGTACAGGAATACCATCGATGGTTCTTTTAATTTCTTTATCTCAATAAAATAGCATAAAATCACATAGATAAAGCTTAGACTACAACAGACATTTCATTACTGATAATTTGACAAATGTAAAAGTTGGGTTTAACAAAATTTATGCAAGACATTCAAAGGCATCGATTGTAAAACCAACAATTTCTCCAAATGCTTTGGACTTAACTTGGTCCTTTTTTTTCCAATGGTGCAACCTGCTTTTGAAAAAAGTCTTTTTGACAAAGACCGGTCGCAATTGACCCTGACAAAACCTCCATGGACAAATGTCCCAATTTCAAAGACCAAAAATTAATAAATTAATTTTAAATTTAAATATAATTTAAATGTATAAGAGACCCTAGTTAAAATTAATGATTTATAATAAAAAAAAACTAATTGCACCATACAATTGAATACAGTACAAAGGAAAGAAACTGGATATGTTTCCATAATCCTACAACTGTCAAATTATTTTATCAAGTTATCAAGCATATCGTGCCTGTTTGTAACCCAAATGATTTTAATGGGGGAAATTAAAAGTTCAGTTACATGCATTTTTACACCAAAATGCCCTTCAGTTTAGAAGTTTATAGCCCTACATTGATTTGGAAAGCTTTCTCACTTGCACATCGACAAAAAAACACAACAGTACATCAATTTTCTTAATAAAAAGACAAGTAATCTTTATTCAGTTTAATATCTTCACTACAGGCTTTGGTTCGAGGCAGTTTGGAAGTAGGCCTATTTAGAAGTATCGATGTTTGGGAGAAGTTATTATCGATGTTGTTATTATCGACGATCGGCGACGAAATGGGAGGCGATCAAATGGGTCAGGTCAAACGTCCAAATGGGAGGCGACCAAATGGCGCTGAAATGGCGACGAAATGGGAGGCGACCAAATGGGGCTTCACCGCAAGTAGTAGATACTGAAGTCATCTATTTTTAGCCCTTTATCCACACTTTTTACCTCTCCCCAAGTATTTTAATCAAAAATTAATTTTCTCGAACGTAATATGTAGAAAATGTAAAAAGGCTCGTATTTCCTTTCATTTCTCATCATTTTCGAACATATGATATATCACAAGCCATATGTTGGCATAGTTCTAAAGACCACGTGACTACCACCCCCGCAAATCCGACCTCAATGGAACACCTGGGCCTAAACTTCATAGTAATGTAGATCTTGCCTAGAGGAATCTGGATACTGAATTTCACGCCTTTACGTACATAAATACCACATAGATCCTCTCTGAATCCTATCCCCGTAATTCCGACCTTAGTGTACCAATCAAAACCAAACTAAATTGTGCAGATGAACATGCCCATAGGAAGCTATATTCCATATTTCAACTTTCTACCTCAAAAACTGTAGAAATTATGAAGGGATACACAGTTAATACACTATAAAACCAATAAGTAGCTCCATTCTTTCGCTGCTGAATAATATAGATTACGAGCACTTGAGCAATCTTGCGTCGACAAAGCGATTTCACGCTGATGTCAATAATGCTTAAAAGATGAACAGAAAGTATCAATGCATTCTTTCTTGATAAATCGATTGTTATATGACATGCTATTATATTGGTATTCTTTACACTCACTGATTTAGCACGTGAATTCGACTTGAAGGAGTCCACGAAAAATTCTGAAATGTTGATAGGCCGAGCTAAGACCGTAGTCATATTTCTGAAAACAGAATTTGAAAAAGTTAATCCGTTTTCAAGTTATCGTGCAAACGGGGGACGGTCGGACAGCCGGACGGATAAACGTACAGATCAGGGGCGCATTCTTAGAAGTAGCGTTTATGCTAAAGCTCCTAATAAAGGAAAAGTGAGTTCGTCACGGAAACAGTTTTGCATTGTTGTTGCACGTTTAAGCATTGTTGGCGCTCACTTAAAGCACACGCCGGAACTGAAAAGTCACCTGACCATTGTTGTCATCAATCAATCCCATCACAAAACTATAAATAAAATCTTGTAAACATTCTAAGGAGGAGCTTTAGCAGTGAAGCAGAAATACATTTATACATTTATTAAAAAGAAATTACCCCCCCCCCACCCCCACCCCCGAGTAGGGGAAGGCAAGTAGCAGATCCTGGGTCATCTATTTTTACTCCTTTATCTGCACTTTTTACCTCTCCCCAAGATTTTTAATCCAAAAAATTGATTTTCTCGAACGTAATATAGGAGAAAATGTGAGTTCATCAAACGAAACAATTAGAATGAATTGTAATTGATAAAACTAATTACTGCGCAAATTGCGCGTGGGCCCCGTTCATTATCTAATTATTTCTAATGGATATACGGCTTTTTAATGCTCTAGGTTTATTCTAGCTCCACTCCATTCGCCAATGAGCTTCCCTGTAATCGTCGAAACCAGCCTTCATCAATTTTCTGTAGACAGTACAATACATGAAATGAGCAGAAATCGTTGTGCACATTTGACGAACTCTGCAAGGGTATTGTACTGTCGGCACGCCACGAGAAGACCGCTGAGTTGCTTAATGTGCTGATATGGTGTCGCTGCAGTTGCAAATGAATTTTTTCAGTGTTGAGGGGACAAACAGCCAAATTTGCGTCGATCCATGTTTCACGGATGTAAACAATAGGACGATTTTCTTTTCTTATTTTTTTCATATTTCTCAGATATCTACCTCTCCATGCAAACGTTTTCATTTGATTGGAAACACGGCCAAAACTCATGTTTGCACTACTTGATTTTAGTGCTTTTCCTCCCTTCATAACTATAGACTGATCTGCAACTACAGCCACACCATATAAGCACATTAAGCAACCCAGCGGTCTTCTCATGGCGTGCAGACAGTACAATTCATGAAATGAGCAAAATGATGCGCATTTCGTGAATTGTGCAATTTCACAATCTGCGCGTGACAATTGTTGAGTTATATGTAATAAAAAAATCAAATTTTCAAAAACTACTGAGTTCAAAATTTTTATTCAAATGTTAAAGTAACTATAGATATTCGGATTTAGTTTATGACATGCTCGATATGCTTGCCATCAAAGGCTGTGATGTGGCGCAGACCTCTGGGTACCACAAAGCCAGAATGCGCTCTCCAAAGTGCTCTTCCAGACTTTAAACACATTATTGGTCCGACGGGGTCTTGCTCCGTTCTGCATGAACCACATCTTTTCGAAATATGGGTCACTTTGGATAATAGGGATGACGATGGATTAATGCTCAGAAACGCTGTATTTCGGCATTTTCAACGAAATATGAACAAGAACAACAATACGAGTGTGCATGCTCAAAAAAAAATCCTAGTATGCCGTGCATTTAACCACAAAGCTTTAAAAATATATCGCCAATTATTCAAAAGTTATCAAGTTTTTTTCATATAGCTCAATAATTGTAACCCTGTATATATATATAATCCTTTTGAACTAGAACAGTTTCATACGAACTTTAATGTATTGATTGTACAATCCCTGACAAAAAATGATGAAAAAACGTATTGTAACGTTACTACATGAAGGAAAAATACAAACGGACCTTGCAGCAGGGATAGGATGTAGTGTTTCTATAGTAAATAGTGTTTGGAAAAAATTCCAAGAAACTAACACCGTGAAAAAACATCATGGGAGTGGGCATAGTAAAAAAGACAACACCACGTCAAGACAAGAAACTGCTAAAAACCTGCTTTAAAATGAGAAGTTTATCCAGACAGTTGAATTCGGAGTGAAGAAAACATCATGTACATGTCTGTGATCACACTTTTCGGAATAGGTTAGCCAAAATTGGTTTCAAGTTCTGCAAATCTAAACAAAACCTATGATGACGAAGAAACACCAAAAGCAGTGCCTGAAATGAGCCAAAAAATATATAAAATGGATTATAGACGACTGAAAAAAGTGATGTTTTCTGATGAAAGTCGCATCTGTGTCGGCTGCAGTGATAATGTTGGAACATTCGTTTGGCGTCGTGCTCACGAAAAATTTCAAGAAGACTGTCTTCGACGTACAGGTTAATTCCCTGTTTACGTCATGATTTGGGGTTGTATTTATTGTAAAGAAGCTGGAAAATTCTGTGTACTTAAAGGCACTGTTAATGGAAAAGTATACGAATAAGTTTTGGAGCACTTTCTTATTCCCAGCATTGAGTAGCACTTCAGAGATAAGGATGTGATTTATCAAGATGATAATGCATCATCACAGCGAATTAGAGATGTCAAGGAGTTTCTTCGTTCATGATAATAGAACACTTTAACATGGTCTACCAATAGCCCTGAAATAAACCCAATAGAGACATTATGGAGAAATCTTAAATTTCAGTAAATGGTTTCACACCAACAACAAAGAATGAAAAGCAGGCATTGTTACGACCTGGAACAACATCGATGCGGAATATTGCAACAATTCTTATTAATTAATTATTAATCAAAGCCAAAGGGGGTCCAACAAAATACTGCGGTATCAGATTCGTGATTTATTTTAAATATTATTACTTTTTTAATGTGTTCTGTTATTTTTTTCCAAAACATGATGTGTTCTATTATTTTTTCCAAGAAAAAGTAACCAACAAGATTTTTTTCTCAACCCTCTTGTTACAGATAATTACAATTTTTTTCTGAAGAAATGTGCAGCCTTAAGTTTTATTTTCGATTTGAAACATTTATTTCTATACAAAAAATAAACATTGTAACGTTTTCAACGTAAGCTCTGCTTGTTCCACCATTTTTTGCCAGGGGTTTTACCCTACCTGGGCAGAATATCCGGGACACTCATAAATTAGGAGAGAAAACAATGTTTTATTTCATAAATTAGTCTCCACTGGAAAGGCTCTCCACTAAGTTTTGATACGTATCTGGTAAAATTTTGTTCCATTCTGCAACCAGTACATTGGTGAGGTCGTTGGCGGATGTTGGGCGAATCGGCCTGTTCTGTAATCCTTGGTCCAATTCATTCCAAGTCAATATGATACTATAGGATTTAAACCTAGGCTCTGAACTGCCCAGTCATTTTCTTCAACTTCGTTTCATGGAATCATCCTTGTTTTGTGACCAGGAGCATTATCGTGTCGAAACACGAAAGAGCCATCGCCGAATTGTTGCACAACGTGGGGAATGCCGAACTGTCTAGGATGTTTTTCTACCTATCACGATCGTGTCAATAATAAAGAGACACGAGAAGGTAAATATAAAACTTCTCGCCCCCCTTCACAAAGCTTTCGTTCAAATAATCGAAATCGAAAGTATGAAAGGAAGGAGCGCACACTTCCATCTAGCGACAGAATAAATCAGAAATCCAATCTATTAACTAATAAACAACAGAGCGATTCTCTGATTGGCGGAAAATTAAAGAAGTCCGCGCGTCGAAGCGCTGAGAAGAGGAGCGCGAATCTTAAGCTGGAAAAAGGGGAAGGTGACTCGAGACCTCATGAGGAGAAGTTCATTAAAAAGCATGATAATAGCAGGGTCTTTTAATGGGGAGGGTCATTCGACTCCGACACTTCCAATAGAGAGTGTAAGGTCAATCCTGAAAGTTCTTCATTCACGTGACTCGAGTTAGTTCCATACAAGTCTTCTCGCTTCGGGATTTAACGTTTGCTCCAAAGTAGAGATGGAATAAAATCGCTTTTTATAAACCCAGTGTTGATAACACTTATAAAATGTGAAATTGTTCAGTTCCTCACTGCTCAAGAAGGAGCCAAAACAGCGATTTACACTTCTATCGTTTTCCAAAAGAAAGAAAGATTCGCGAACGATGGCATTCTTTCGTTAAGAGATTAAAAGTGATTAAAAAGCGTTCTAGTATTAATTTATAAATTATATAACGGTATTAAATGCCTTAATAATAATAAAAATTACATAAATTCTCATAATAATGTAATAGATGTCATTTTTACTGGCCGCAAATTTCAACCTTACTAGTACGTATATTGCGTGGTTCCAATGTTTGGAACCAGCGATCCCATTTCC
>JAHWFO010101269.1:0-21587 GCA_023313115.1 Rhysida immarginata | reverse complement strand
CATTAAGTTTATTTATATTTTTAAAAGAAATTTCGAGATTTTTATTCCGCCATGTAATAAAATTGCCTAATAAAATGCCATTTTTTAATTCGAATGTATGGCAGTCGCAAATTACTTAACTTTTAGAAAAAGGAGGTCATGATTCAAATAGAGATTGGGAACCAAGGTGAATTTTAAAATGTCACTATTTTAAAATTACTGATTTTGATTGGCAAAATAGTTGGCCTCTAACATTATTCCACTAATATTTAAACAGCCAAAACTGTGGACAACACTACTTGACATTTAGATCACTCTGGATGCACTGATCGTTTATCTATTGTTTTCCCAACATTCAGTACGCGCCACTGGGTGGTGTCAAGGATCTTCTCAGCCCCTAGCCGCCAGTGAATTCAGCAGACTCTACCTTTGGAAGGTGGGTAAATCCAAAATCTTGTGCATCGGCGAAACCTGGTGGGGCAAAAATTAAACATGCTCCATTTGTCACGATGTGATAAGTGCAAACTTTAATGTATGTCTGCTCAAATGTACACTATATGATCAAAAATATCCGGACACCCCTCACAGATCATCGATTGGCCCAATGTCACATGATAATGACTTGCACATCATTTAAATAGCTTCCCACACCCTCAGACACAACCATTGGCAAGAATGGGTCGTTCGGCAGAGCTCAGTGAGTTCCAACGTGGAACCATCGTTGGATGTCACCTATGCGGCAAGTCCGTGCGTGACATTTCCAGCCTTCTTCAGATACGCAAGTCAACAGTAGGCGATGTCATTATGAAATGGAAAACCCGGGGATCAACAACAGTTCAACAACGAACCGGTAGACCCAAGAAACTAACGGACAGAGACCGTCGAGTGCTTCGTCGTGTCACCCGCAGCAACCGGAAGTCCTCGGCGGAAAAAATTGCCACAGAGTTTCGAAACGCCTCTGCAAATCATGCCAGTACCATGACAATTCGTCGGGAACTGCACACGATGGGATTCCATGGCCGTGCTGCTGCCCACAAGCCCCACATCAGCAGGGTCAACGCCAAGCGACGTCTGGAGTGGTGCAAAGCCCACAGAAACTGGACAATGGACCAATGGAAACATGTAATGTGGACAGATGAATCTCGCTACACACTCTGGCAATCCGATGGACGAGTTTGGGTTTGGCGCATACCTGGAGAACGCTTCTTACCTGAGTGCACAGAGCCCACAGTCAAGTTCGGAGGAGGAGGAGTCATGGTGTGGGGCTCATTTTCATGGTACGGACTGGGCCAGCTCGTTCCTGTGCAAGGAATCATGAACTGCGACCGTTATCTGAATGTTTTGGACAACTGTGCACTTCCAACGTTGTGGCAATTTTTCGGAAACGGGCCATTTCTCTACCAACACGACAATGCTCCATGCCACAAAGCGAGGCGTGTACAGCAGTGGTTTGCGGACTCAGGGGTCGAAGAAATGGGTTGGTCGGCACAATGTCCCGACCTCAATCCTATAGAGAGTCTGTGGGATGAATTGGAAAGACGCTTGCGGGCCAGATCACATCGGCCAACTTCTGTACCTGAACTGATTCTCGCTCTTAGGGAGGAATGGAGGAACATTCCGGAAAGTACCTACCAACATTTGTTGGAAAGTCTTCCCCGAAGGGTGGAAGCTGTGATTCGGGCAAAGGGATGTGCAACGCCCTATTGATTTCCATGAAATCGTGGCTAGAGCGCAAACGTGCATGTGTCCGGATATTTGTGATCATATAGTGTATTTAATGTCATCATGGCATGATTTCAGATGGAATTTTTTAATGCGTTTAAATTTGTTCACCCAAAATTTTCAACGTTTATCTTTTGGAAATGTCAAATATTTTATGCGTTGCATGTTTTGGTTTTTCTTAGCATTTATAAAACTATATTATACGTGGCAGCAGAACAGCGTATTCCAAGCATTTCTTGTCGGGTCTAGGAGTGACGTCACAGTTAGTTTGTTTGCTTTCTGTAGCATCATGCGATTTGTTATTTTTCTTGAGCTCTGCCCTAGGTGACTTAAAAATGTGAAACAAGTGATCAGAGAATGAAAACGAAATTTATCAAATGATAGTAGTTAAAAAATAAAGGAAAATGTGATTCTGATATCAAAATTAAATACACAAAACGTAAAGGCTTTGTAGATGTATAGTACCAGGTGATCCAAAAGTGTATTACATTGTTTTACATTGTTAACAACATTTTTCAGTGTTTGCTGTGTAGCAATCCAATGCTTTCATAAGAATCACGAGGCACGCGCAAACAATGAAAATGTCGTTAACAATATAAAAAAATGTAACACACTTTTGGATCACCCGGTATATTTATTGATTGTATACCGCTTGATGCTCTATAACGAAGGTAAGATGAAGGGCTTTTAGCTATGCCACAGATTACTTATTAGCAGCTTTATTCAAACTTAATTCACTGCTTCTAATGTGTTAGAAATCTCAGCCAACCTAGCCAGCCCAACCTGACCTTGAGTGACTCTTTCTTGCCCATTTTCTCAAAATCTTTCAAGGGGAAGGGTGTGATTAAAAATTGTGTTTAGACTAATGTGGTGTTGCTGTACAGGGTAGCAATTGGAAATTTTTCTCTATCTTTAATAGTTTTCGAATTAGCAAATGGATGGCCTTAAATTTGTGGTTCAAAGTCAAACTTTTGTGCAACAATGAATTCCCCACCCCTCTATTATCTCTAAATCACACTCATGAGATCTCGCCTACCTTGCAGCTTTGAGATATCTGCCATGTTACCAGATTTTTTTGGACACCCTGTATACTGAAATATATCGTCCCATATATAAATATTCGTCATATATAAAGAAACATGAATACATGAAAAAAGCTTAAATTAATATAGTAAAAACATATTGAAGAATTGAAAAGAATTTTTAAAATGCTCCCAATGGATGGCCCTCCAGCTACCGCCCTTTAGCAGTTCTACATGACTTCGCTCGCTTTGGAATGTTGAGTGAGTTTGACGCAGTGCCGGAGAAAAAAAGGTGGATAATAATGTTCATTTTTTCTGTATATTCACATTCAGAAATTGCAAAATTTCATCCAAAAAGAGCCCGAGCAACGCTGGGTATATCTCTAGTAAATTATAAATGTATTTCTACTTCACAGCTAAAGCTCCTTCTGGAATGTTAACCAAGAACGTTAACCATAAGAAATTTGTGGTTATATTGTGCAATCATGTGAAATTTTATGAAGGCGCTGCTTTTAAAATTATTCATTATTTCGCCTAATATTGAGTACATTAAGTGCTCTTGGTGACATCACAAATGAAACATCTCAAATAAATGAAAGTGTCAATGAAGCGTTAAAATCAAACTTTTTAAAAGAATTATCAGTTTCATTTTTCAATAAGTCTCCTTTATCAGAGATGTATGTTGTCTTTTTGAGGTCCTAACTAGGGTTACCAGACATCCGGGTTCCCTGGACATGTCCTAGTTTTGAACGGCAATCCGGGTCAGCAGAGAGTCTAGGTTTAGTCTGGGTTCTTGTCCCCTACAGTATGTGACAATTGTTATGTATCGGAAGAAAGTAGCTTCTTACTGGTTTTACAGTGTCTGTCTGTCTGCCTATCTGTCCACTTCATATTTTCTACATTTTTTGAGACAGAAGGTTAAAATTCTCAATGTAGCTTACGATAGGCATTTCCTACTTCACTATTTATTATTTTCTGAAACTAATTATGGATGTAAGCATTTGTTTTACTTAATTTACAGATACATAATGTCACTTTTATGCGGATCACATTTTATTGTGGGGCATTTTCATAGGCCTAACTTTTTTGTCACCGACTTTGAAATCCGCGACTTTATATCAACCACCCTCTCTGTGTATGCTATGAAGCACGAACATTACAAAATACAACTTGTAATGATTTATTAAAAATAAACCAGATATGGAAAGAAAATTCCTGCTTTCAAAAATCTGCTAGAACACTCTGTAAATAATAAATAAATAAAAAAAAAGCCGAAACTTTGCACTTCTTCTAGACAAAATAACAAAGAATTCATCGCTAAGCATTCACCTGTTTAGGGTGTGTCTAAAAGTCCGACCGGTTGCCAACAGGTTACGTGGTAGGATCGGCAATCGGTCGGCAGCCATTTGCTTACGTTTTTTCGTTCATGGACAGCGCGGTCGTGAGCATTTTGCTTCAAAATGGCGTTGCAGCAAGATTCCTCATCATTTAAGTTAGTACGATTTAAAATTGGGTACATACGTAAAGTTTCTTCACCAGTCTTTTCTTTTTCGTATTCATTCCTTGTTTCTTGATGCTGCCCAATACAGTGGGGTCTCGGCTAACGAACGCCCCTGCTAACGAACAATCCAGTTAACGAACAGGGCATTCGTACGTTTCCGGTATCGGCTAACGAACGCAATTCGGCTAACGAACGGAAGTAGGGAGCAAAATAAAAAATAAAAAAACAAGTACGCGCGCGCTAAGATCGAATAACAGGTGCACATTTATTAACGGTAGACTGAAAGTGTAAATAAAAAAAAAAAGAAAGAAAGGTGATAAACGCTGCTTTTTTTGCTCTTCCTGCTAACTCGCCTGATGCACGAGTTCAATCACCTGATTCATCAGTTAAGCCTCTAATTTATCACTTTGGTGAGTTGTTATTCAGTTTTCTGACTGATGTTAAATTATCTTAAATTATTTTATTTTTTTTAAAATTTTAATGTTTGTATTTTACCTCAAATGAAGTGTTATATAAAATAAAATAAAATTAAATTAAAAATTAAATTAAGTAAATTTATTTTCTATTGGTTATTTTTTAAGTTCTGGAACCAATTAAAATCGTTTTCACACTTTCTTATGGGAAAACGCGATTCGGCTAACGAACAATTCAGTTAGCGAACAAGGTTCTGGAACGAATTACGTTCGTTAGCCGAGACCCCACTGTATGTATTTCGCCATCTTCTTTCTCCAAAATATATTTATTACATATCGGGCACTCGAAAACTTGAATTTTTTACTTTCGTCCGCCATTTTGATTCTACTCGCCTAGGCAGCCGACCGCGACTAGCGTTGGACTCCGGTCACGTTATAAAAACTCTCATCGCAACCAGTCATTACTGTATGAATCGAGGGTTGTCCGAATCGGGAGAAAATTTAAAATGAATAAAGCCAGCTACGTATGCTTGCATTGTTCCCGTGTCGATCGGACATAGTGAAAATTTTGAGTCAGTCACTGGTGGCTCTAAAACGAGCTTTGCAACGGGGTTTGACCGGTCGGACTTTTTAGACACAGCCTTAGAGAGGCCAAGTTCGCTAAAAACATCAGCGATAGAAATCTTGGAAAAACGAACACTTATTATGAACTTATTTGACTTAAGTATTAATGATATTGAGAATTAATGCATTATATCCACAGATTTAGAAAAGGTTTAATTCTTTTCTTTTTTCCACTTTAAAAAAAAAATATTAACGAAGATCACGAAGTGACAGCAGTAATTTGGATTTGATCAACTAACTTTTCAATTGATTTTAATGATAAACAACACGTGAATATTGTAAAATAATGCATTGAATAAAATACAGTAGAAAAAAAATCTTTCAAAACAACTACGTGCTAAGCATTTCCAACGCTAAAACACCAGCAATTCCACTTTTCGCCAAAGATATGTATTCACATCTACTTTATTTGCCGAGTTACACTCGTATTCTTCAGTAAATTACTAGCTTTCAAATAAGAAAATTGCAAGGAAAAATTAAACCAGATTAAATATAGTAACACTTTTTCAAATTAAGGCAACCTTATTCACAAGGTATGCATTTTAAATTTTTTAATTGTAGTCACTTACGTGGGAAGGGGGGAGGGCTGCCTCTATAATCAGTCACCATTCCGAGTTTCATAGAAAATAATCAGCTCGAAGAAAGCCAGCTTATAACAATTCTCATATTAATTTCCATAAGTAACTTTTACAGCCCTTCAAAACAGGCTACCTGCATTAGGGGAACTATAAAATTGTTTAACTTTGAATATTTTAATTGTCATACTTGTTACAGATTATGCATTTGTCCAAAAATCCCCGACTAGAAGTCATTGTTTGCCATGTTGGATTTCATGAAAAGATTGCTGACTTCTGGAATTTCCCGACTTGTGAAATGCTTCCTTGCGGAGGGACCACTGTAAAGGAGTGAAAGTCAGTTTGGAGATTCTTCTAAAGAGAGGACTGCATGGACATGTAATCACGGATTTGATTGAAATTTTAGGAGGTCAATCTACAACATTAATATACCTTCTGTGTAAAAGAATTTGACTCAATGGCCTTTTGTTTCGGAGAAAAAAATAAAATATTTTACGTTTATTGTTGTAGTGCGAGATAAGCCAAGTGGGAAGAAAGGTATACAACTTAACAGCAGTAGCGCAGTGGTTAACATCGGTTTCTGTGGATTTACTCGTATGGGTTCGATTTCTGCAGTATTGAAATTTTTTTTCATGTTTTTTTTTTTTTCATCCCCCCCATTATTTTTCCATTTTCCCCCATATTTTTGTCTTTTTCACCATTATTATTTGTTTGCACTTTGCAAAATAACATTCACATACATAAGCAACGTCACAGGTCAAAAAAATGCAAAATACGTTGTACAGTATTTTCATGGACAGTCATTGCCGTAAGAGTGTGAAATAAAAAAGAAACTATAAAGATCTATTCGCACTATTGGCGGTCTATTCACAATCGTCACTGCCACATTACGGATCGCAATGACCACCCATGAAATATTGTACAACGCGTTTTGCATTTTGTTTTTTACCTATGATGTTGCTTATGTATGTGAATGTTATTATGCAATGTGCAAACAAATAATAATGGCAAAAAACACAAAAAAATGAAAAAAAATGAAAAAAAAAAAAATTAAAAAAATTTCAATACTACAGGAATCGAACCCAGACCAGTAAAAATACACAGAACCTGATGTTAACCACTGCACCACCGCTGTTAAATTGTATACCTTACTTCCCACTTGGCTTATCTGGCACTACAATAATAAACGTAAAATTTTTTTTTTTTCTCCGAAATGGAAGGCATTGAGTCAATCCTTTTATACAGAAGGTATATTAATGTTGTAGATTACCTCCTAAAATTTCATCCAAATCAGTGATTATATGTCCGTGCGGTCCCCTTGTAAGCAAGATTCCTCCAATACTATAAAGTTTAGGCCAATTGCTCCCTGTTGGGTCGGAGTTGTTGGGATAGCAGTCATACATACAAAAGGCAATGTAAGTATGTTTGTCTGGTTTTAAAAGGCAACTTAGAAATAAGGTATAAAGTTAAAATTTAACACACAGCCATGTAATACTACAACAATGATGGAAAAAATCTAAAACTTGAGATAAGTCTCTTAAAAAAGTAGAAATTAATAATCTTTACATCTATATATATAAGAAATAGACTTGGTTTATATTTGCTTCCTTGCATGTGTGAACAATCAGCCCGTGGTGTTTGCATCCACAATCTGCTGAGTGAACCAATGTTGATGAAATTAATACATGCCGCTGCCGATGAAAAAGACATACCCTTGCACTGAAGAGTCACCTCACCATCTTAGTCCACGCAACAATGTAATATTCATTGTTTCCATGTTAGATTTTAGCAATCAGTATTTTTTCGTTTGTTAGAAACAATGAAGGTTACAGTGTTGCTTCGACTAAGAAGATCAGGTGACTTTTCCGTGCCAGGGCCTGTCTTTTTCGTCTGGTACGATGCTTGCCTTAATGATTCACGTTTTAAGGGGGGATAGTTATAAAAAGTAATAAATAAATAAATAAAAAATCATTATTATTTCTTTTTTTTTTTATTAAAATCTCTCGAGAGATGTAAGAAATTATTAGGAGCTTTAGCATAAAAGCTACTTATAAGAATGCGCCCTTGGTCTGTACGTTTATCCAGCCGTCAGTCTGTCCAGCCTTCCGCCGTTTGCACGATAACTTGAAAGTTCGGCCGTATCAACTTTTCAGAATTTTTCGTGGACCCCTTCAAGTCGAATTCACGTGCTAAAACAGTGAATGTAAAGAATACCAAGCTAATGGCATGTCATATAACAATCGATTTATCAAGAAGGAATACATTGTTACTTTCTGTTCATCTTTTAAGCATTACTGACATTGGCGCACGCACGTGAATTCGCTTTGTCGACGCACGATTGCTCAAATGCTCAAATCTATATTCAATTGCGAAAGAATGGAGCTACTTATTGGTTTTATAATGGCTTAACTGTATACCCCTTCATAATTTCTACATTTTTTTGAGGTAGAAGGTTGAAATTCGGAATATAGCTTCCTATGGGCATGTCCATCTGCACTATTTGGTTTTGATTGGTACACTGGGGTCAGAATTACGGGGGTAGGATTCAAAGAGGACAACATTTCTATGTGCTATTTAGGTGCGTAAAGGCGTGAAATTCAGTATCCATATTTCTCTAGGCAAGATCTACATTACAATGGAGTTTAGGCCCAGGTGTTCCATTGGGGTCGGATTTGCGGGGTGGTAGTCACGTGGCCTTTAGAGCTATGCCAACATATGGTTTGTGATATATCATACGTTCGGAAATGATGAGAAAGGAAATACGAGCTTTTTTACATTTTCTACATATTATGTTCGAGAAAATTAATTTTTGATTAAAATACTTGGGGAGAGGTAAAAAAGTGTAAATAAAGGGGTAAAAATAGATGACTTCAGGATCTGCTACTTGCCTTACCCTACTCGGGGAGTAGGGGGAGGGGGGATTAATTTTTTTTAATAAATGTATAAATGTATTTCTCCTTCACTGCTAAAGCTCCTCCTTGGAATGTTTACAAGATTTTATTCTAAAACAAATAAGAGAATACAACTTCTAGGTGTGCAGCTGCTCAAGCTTTAGCTGAAAATGTGTAGGTACTTTACCTCATGAGCTAATAACTGGAGAAAATTTATTTTTCATATGGCTTTTGCAATTAATAAATTCCTTTAGAGAAGTTATAGATGTAGTAACTTTCTTTACAGAATTTTTTTTTTATCTTTTAATTTATTAATTGGATCCAATACGTTCATCTAGGGCCTATATGGCCAGAGGCCGACGAGTTTGGTCCCTGGATGGACCTGGATTCATGACTGCTGTGTGAGATGCCAATCCTGTCAATTTAAACAACCACATTTAGGACATGAAATCCACGCTCTCTGATTGAATACCACTCTATTGAAACGGTTACATGTTGATGAGAGATGCTGATGAGGCTGTAAACAGAGTTCCTTAACTCTCTCAATCCATCTATTAAGTATTTTTAATATAGACAGAAATAAATCAATACTCATAAGGTGTCATTCCACATCAATTCAGGCAGAAATTTTGTAGTTTTAGCACTGACCTCTCGGATTTTAATGAAATTTAGTATATACAATTATTGCCCTAGGGAGTTGGTAATGAATGCCAAATATTATTATTTTTTTTTCATTTTTATGGAAGTTACGGCATTTAAAATTTTTGAAATTTGAATGGGGGCCTTATCTATGAAGTAGTGTAATTTTGGTTGTATTTTACTTAGAAAGATGTGATTGGTGACATATGAAAGCTCTTTAACTGTAGATTCTATGTGAAATTTTTAAAATTATATTACGCATGCGCAAATATTTGAATTTAATAAAAATATTTTATTTATGCAAATTTCTCAAAAGGTGGGTATTTTTTTTTCGTTAAAAATTATTAATATCTTACACATACTTTCATAAAAACAATACAAAAAATTCAAAACTGTACTTTGCTCAGTTTTGAAGATATTAATTTTTAAAGCTCGAGTTCCAAGCCACAATACATCCGTTTGTATGTTACAGTTCTTCAGATGGACAAGGCATCCTAAGAAATATAAATTTTGTGGTTATATCTGATTTTCTTAAGCATTCTACAGCTGTTTTTTATTCCTTTCAATGTGAATTCATTAAGTTTTTAAATGTAGAGAAGATACGAGGGTTGATTGTAAAGTAATATCTCCATAGCTGTAACTGTTATATTTGTGAACCAGTTTTCAAAATTGTTTTGTGTCTGATACTTACATTTGTCCCTATGTAATGCACTGTTCACTTTTTGACATTATCCCTATCCCTTTCCACATACTACACCAACGTGTGACCACTTGGTTGAATCCGTAGGAGAGGAAGTCCGGGGTTGTTGTCGATTCCAGGATTGAATGGCAGCTTTGGACCATCTTCTGCAGCACGATAACGCTGGCCTGCAAACAGTCGCCACACGCAAGAGGTGTTGAGCGCCTACAGTTCAAAGATGAAAAACTGCAGTTCAAAGATGAAAGATCTTGCACCTTGTAACTTTCACCACTTCCCAAAGAAGAAAAAGCACCTTAAGAGACATTCAATCGCTGATGATGAGATAAAAGAGCAGTTCCACGTTTGTGAAACACTCTGCTCAATATGGCTGGTGAGTTTGCTGAACTTCAGTTGTGATTTCCTCCTTCAGCTCAGGCAAAATGTGCAGATTGTTTGCATACACTTTACCTTTCAAGGCATCCCAAAGGAAGAAATCGAGAGGTGTGCCAGATGCCACGCGAGATGATTTGATCAGCAAAGACGTCCTGCAGAAAATGCATTGATGTGTGTGCTCTACCGTTTCCATGCACTACTGCACACTAACTTTTGAATCACTCTGTATAATGAATCCTGTATCAACTTCAGCTGCCTCTGCAATTCATCTCGTCCTTCAGGGTAACTCAGATGTGACTGATTCTGAGGAAGTGTAAAGTAAATATACTTTCTTTATTACTAACAATTCAACATCGTAATGCCAATTTATATTTTCTTACTAAATTATCTTCTTATTTAACAGATGCTCAATACTTTTCTGACTTCTGAAAAAAAAATTGAAGTTCTAAGAACATTTTTCCTATTGATATAATTATTATTGTAATGATATTATTGATTTTATTTTTTCGTGTAATTATAATTAATAATACTATTTATATAAATAATAAAACGTAAATAAATGAATGGTCTCAAGGTTAAACGCTTTCTCTTCCCTGTACGAATATTGAAGTCCCTACTACCTGACTGTCGCTGCTTGGAGCTCAAGTTTTAAAAATTAATATCTTCAAATCGGAGCAAAACACAGTTTTGAATTTTTTGTATTCTTTTTATGAAAGTATGTGTAAGATATTAATAATTTTTAACGCTAAAAAAAAATACCCACCTTTTGAGAAATTTGCATAAATAAAATATTTTTATTAAATTCAAATATTTGCGCATGTGTAATATAATTTTAAAAATTTCAAATATAATCTATTGTTAAAGAGCTTTTATATGTTATCAACCACATCTTTCTAAGTAAAATACAACCAAAGTTACAGTACTTCATTGATAAGGCCCCCACTCAAATGTCAAAAATTTTAAATGTCCGTAACTTCCAAAAAAATGAAAAAAAACAAATAATATTTGGCATTCATTACCAACTCCCTAGGGCAATTGTATATACCAAATTTCATTAAAATCCGAGAAGTCAGTGCCAATGCCTGCCTGAACTGATGTGGAATGACCCATAGCCTTTCTTTGATATTTTAAAATGTTAAGAACACAATGTCGAATTTTCCTGGGTGAATCCAAATGGACACAAAATTTCAGTGCGATCATTTAAAAGAATTCTTTTCGTTTTTCCAAAGTGAATATATATATATATTTTATTAAGGCTTTTTCGTTTATATTCAAATTCAGATATTGCAAAATTTCATTAAACAAACAGCCTGAGCAATGCTGGGCAAATCTGCTAGTTCTTTATAAACGATAGATGGAGCTATTTTTACATTTTCTAAATACTACCTTCCAGAAACCAATTTTTTGTTAAAGAAAAGTGGAGGTTAAAAATACATGAATTCAGTGTTGCCGATACTTTTCTATACCCTTCTTGGGGGAATTAATTTCTTGTTTATATTCAGTATCAGTGGCTTAATTACAGCAAAACTTGATGGCTCTCTTTATTTCCTGCAGTATGAGAACACTGAAAATCTTTGATGCTCTTAGAGCATTCTTACTATTGCAAGCAAACCCTGAAAAGCTTCTTCCACAATCAATTTGTGATTGGGGCGTTCTTTAATGTCTATCTTCAATGGTTAAATTTTACTATGTGCCCACAGCCACTGTGCGATGTTCTGTGATTTAAAAAAAAAAATTACTACAGCTATGGGTGCACAGTAAGATTTAACCACGATATTTAATACAATTGATATAACTAATGTGACAATATAATGTAAGACCAATAGGCCTCGAGTATTTCGCGTTAATCTATGTCTAGGCGATCTAGTTTTTGCAATCAGATGTCCTCTTTTTCTGAAACAACCTTTGGTAACCCTATCCTTATCCCCCTTTTATGTGAAGAGGTAAGGATTGGGGTTGATGTAAGTGATACGAAGATTAAAAGAAAGAAAGATGAGTGTTTTCAAGAAAGGAAACATTCATAAAATATAATAAATGGAACGAAAAGTGAATACCAAGCCCCAAGTTCGCTAGGCCACTTACTCAATAGAACAACCTTGAGGAAATGATTTTCTGTTTTTCTTTCTTCAGGTCAGTCAAACGTTTTGACAGTTATTTTCGCATCGAACTGATTTTTGCATAGACCATTTCTCAGTGAGTCACAACATTCCTAGGGCCATAACCTATTTGACTGATGAAACTTTACAGACAAATATTTAATGCAAGACTTGAAAAGAACATACGGGGTGCATAGTATATTTGAGGGCATGTAATTGAGCACCTGCAGTTATATGTACACTAATGTCTGCACTTTCATCTTTACAGAGCATCAGTAGATGGTCAGGTAACTAGAGTGCCCTGGCCTGTCTCTTGTTGGCCTTGGGGTATGATATAGGATTTCATCAATATGGCCACTATACTGTATTGACGTTCAGGCATTAACATGGCTGTAACTTCTTTCTGGTTAATCGTAGAGCATTACTGTTTTTTGAAAATTGAAGATAATCTAATGGTAAAGAAAGTCCATTATGACACATTTATGCATAGCATGTACGATTTTGCCATTATTTTTATGTCGAACTTCAGAAATTGATATTTATATCATGCATTCCACCCAACACCACTGAAAAAATTAGCATAGCACAATGACAAATGGGTACAATGAATATAATTATCGAAGCACTTGAGATTACATTGATCATTGTTAATTAATGTTTTCAATTATTATTGATGAAACTTAAGATTATGCACAAATAGTCCAAAACCACATATTTGGTTTCCTTCTTTCAATCATTGCTTTCGTAAATTCTGTTGCTGTCACTACTGTATGCATCCTCTTTTTCATTTTCTATGATTTCATCATATTTTACTTCAAGGCATTCAGGGCACATGGGCAACATCACATAGAGAGCAGGCCTGCTCATGGCATCATCAAACTTATGCAGACAATCACACTTTCATTGTTTACAATAAATGAAAAAATAACCCACTTATTGTGTAGTCAGGTTGATGATGCTGTGAGCATTTTCTCTTTAGGTGGTGTTGACATGGGTCCTTCAAACACTGAATATACAGGGTGATTCAGTCAATTTCTGACCATTTCACTCAAATGACGTGCATTAGGGATAAACAATTGAAAGCATATGAGTGCCATATCGAATTTCTAAATAATTGGAGTTTGTATTGTTGCAACGACGCTGCATGAAAATCGTATTGTTGAAAAATGGCGCCCGCTTTATCAACAGAGCAGAAATGCAAGGTTGTTGAATGGTATTTCGAGACAAAATCACCTGTAACCGTGCAAACAAAGTTCCAGAAGGAGTATAAGTGTCGAGACGCACCAGGCAGGCAAGCAATCATGGATTTTGTCAAGCAATTTCGTGCCACTGGATGTGTTAAAGGCAAGAAAAAAGGCGGGAGCGAAGCTCGTGTTCAAACGGCTGAAGTTGTCAAAATGTTCGCACAAAGTTGGTCAATTCCCCTACCAAAAAATCTGTTCGCCGCCTATCCATTGAAGAAGGGCTGTCGTATACCACGACGTGACGAATTTTGAGAAAGGATTTACACCTGTTCCCGTATAAGATCCATGTTTATCAGGAGTTAACAGACACTGAAAGACAGAAGCGGCAGCAATTTGCAATGGAGTTTGGAGCAGAAATGGAAGCCAGTCAGGACATTGTGGACAACCTGTGGGTGTCAGATGAGGCCTTCTTCCATCTGTCAGGTGACCTTAATAAACACAACATTCGTTTTTGGGGTTCCCAGCACCCTCATGAGATCCATAAGTCACCTCTTTATCCACGAAAGGTTATGGCTTGGTGCGCGATTTCCAAAAGAGGCATCATTGGTCTGTTTTTTTTTGAGGGCACCGTAACGTCACAGGCTTACCTTAACATGTTGGAAACCTTCTTCATCCCTGAGCTGGTATACCGCTACGACACCAATGGTTTCAACAGGATGGGGCTAGGCCTCACACAACTAATGAAGTGCTAGACTTTCTCAATCAGAAATTCGGAAATCGTGTCATTTCAAACCGGTTTCCAGATCGATTCGGGGGTGGCTTTCTTATGAGTCCTGACCTAAACCCATGTGATTTTTATCTCTGGGGGTTCCTTAAAGACTGTGTTCACTACAGCACCAAGAACCCTAGACCAGCTGTGACAAAGTATCGTCGACTGCTGCGCCCTTGTGGATGCAGAAACCCTGGATAGAGTTATGAACAGCTTCACAATTCGGCTGCAAGCAGTTCAAAACGTTCGTGGTGGCCACATTGAGCATATCATCAAGACTTTTTCACGGGAATAAAAACTCCAAACAGCCTAAAATATCATACTGAAATGCTAACTTTGTAAACATTATTGGGTCAATAAATCATAATACTGAAATGGTCAGAAATTGACTGAATCACCCTGTAGTATTTTCCATTACGTAAACACCATCCATGTTTTAAGGGTGGATTACTTGGTATAGGTAGTGCAAGTGACGACGTCACAACTTACATCATTTGAACGGGCCGAGAGCCTAGGAAATGGGATCGCTGGTTCCAAACATTGGAACCACGCAATATACGTACTAGTAACGTTGAAACGGGTGGCCAGTAAAAATGACATCTCTTAAATTATTATGTTAATTTGTGTAATTGATACTATTATTAAGACATTTAATCCCATTATATAATTTATACATTAATATTAGAACGCTTTTTAATCACTTTTAATCACTTAGCAAAAGAATGCCATCGTTTGCGGATCTTTCTTTCTTTGGGAAAACGATAGATGTCTAAATCGCTGTTTTGGCTCCTTCTTGAGCAGTGAGGAACTAAACAATTTCACATCTTAAATGTGTTATAAACACTGGGCTTATACAAAGCGATTTTATTCCATCCCTACGTTGGAACCATGTTAAATCCCGAAGCGAGAAGACTTGTTTGGAACCAAATCGAGTCACGTGACTGAAGAATTCCAAGGACTGACGTCACACTTGCACTCCCTATGGGATTTGCTCATTAGCTTTTGTCCATATTAGTGAAACGGCATTACTTTTTTTTTTCTTTTTACTTTTTCACGGGAGAAGAAGAGTAGGATCAATGCTTTCCAGGTTCTATAAAGGATCATTGCTCCTGTTCGGGAGCACATTTTCTTTTGAATAGATTATATCTCGCTTGAGTTACTGATTGTACAAACGTTTTTCTCACCACCATTGAACAAATCATTTTCAAAATCCACTGTATCTCCCAAACTAGCCAAAAACTTCATGTGTGCTGTATTATTGCACATTATCTTGAAAGGCTTAACTCTCCTTTGTCTTGAAAAAGCAGCTGTAAAGTCTGATCCAAGTCTGTAAAGTAAAAGCATGGTAGAGTCATTCCACATCAAATCATCCAGAAAATTTTGAATTTGTCACCCACCATCTCAGATTTTGATTAAACTTTAATTTTTTAATCCTTCCATATAGATAATAAAAGAACCAAAATTGTAAGATTCCATTTTTACGAATTTTATTATAAGAGTAGATATTTAGAGCAGATGGGTTAAGTTACCATTTGGGACTCGAGATGACCATATAAGGTGGTGATTTCCGTGTGTGGGGGTATCTTTCGACAAGCCCCCTCCACGATGATGAATGTTTGTGAGGGACAGGGGGAGACGACAGAATTCGAAGCCATTGGATCAGGGTCGTTTGGGCTCTGGACCCGGGGGTGGATAGAAGATGTGCGGATCTCCTTTCACGTTGTAGTGGGTGGTCGCCCTTCCCAAATGTAATGGGCTCTTGGGCTCCACTGAGACACGAAACTCATGGGAAGTGGAACATCTGAGCACGTGTCCAGTCCTAACCGGGTTACCGAGGCATTCCAGAGCTCTGACGTTGTGAAACGTCATTTCCGGTCCTGGGTTCGATGCTGCGTCTCGCCTTGGCTGCCCAGTCTTTTGGAGTCGGGGAGTTCGTCGAGTGCTCTGGCATAGACAACATCTGTCTGAAGACCTCCTCTCCTTCCAGAGACAGAGTTTGTCGTGAGCTGTGGAGCGAACAACAATCTCTCCTGAATTCTCCACTCCAGATGAGTCCACCCGAACTGATGTCCGCTACACGCCCACGCAGCGCCTCCTGAACTGACCAGCCTCCACGGGCATGAGAGGGAACCTACGGCACCACTTCAGCTCATCGGGACCCCCCCCCCCCTTCCATGATGAGAGCATCAGCTTGGAGCAGCCAGCTAGATGACTCACCGGCTAGGCAGGTATGCATTCTGTCCTGTGGCCAAGCATAATCGATATACAGTGCTCCCTCTATATAACGGGATTCTACATAACACCAAATTTATAATTGCAAGTCCATATAACAAAGTTTTTTTCCGGAAAATAAACACTGCAGACATGAATGAGTTTGCAATTTTTATTTTCCGGAAAAAAAAAACTTCTTTATATGGACTTGCAATTATGTAGAGTTATAAATTTGGCATTATATAGAGTGCCGTTATATAGAGGGAGCACTGTATTGATATACCTAATAAATTATTTAGCACTTAATTTTGGTCCCTCAAACACTTTCTTTCTGGCATGGCCTGAGCGGGAGACTGCAACAGTTTCGTATGGGAAGGGCTATTAGAGGAAAGACAGGGGATGATGCAGTCGAAAAACTATTTCACAATTCATAAGTTAGAGCAGCCACATGCTACCCTGGTGTGGCATTAAGGTAAGTCAGGTAGACACCTAGTGGCCCGACCTTTTCAAGTGTAAGGCTAGGTAAATGCTCCGTATTTGGGGTCAGTTACGTCACGAACCTTACAAAGGAGCCTTACAAAATTGACGACAGTCGACAGGATATTACTTATTTCAATCCATACAAATTTTGGCAACAGCCGATGGGATTGACTGCAGGATTTGCCTAAAAGATGCACTTCTGATCTTAACAGAGTAACAAACAAAAAATGCAAAAGCAAAAACTTGAAAGCTGGAAAATGTTTATTTTATCTTAAGCCGAATAATGGCTTACAGGAAAAAATATTTTCTTTATTACATAAATAAATAGACAGTTCATAGGGTCTACAATATAAAAAGGAATGAATTATATTGTAGTATGGTACAATGAATCACGTGGTAATACATACGTGTTTAAAGAAGCTCAAGATAACAGAACAAATTTGAGCAACCTCTATAAAAAGGGTAAGCTAGTAGTGTGTACTTAGGAAATCTTACTTATCTAGACCAGTGAAGAAAGGAGGGAGGGGCTAAATTAAGCTAAGTGTGGGTTATCAGGAAGATAGGATGGCTTTACAATCATTTGCTCTAGCTGGGGAGATAAGAGCACATAACTGCTCCACAGATCCAGCATTGTTTTTTCAATGCATAGAGGAGGTGGGCACCGCGAGTAATTGGATTCCCGAGGCAAAATTGAATATTGTCAGGATAAAGATGACCGGGAGTGCTCAGTTTTTCTGTCACGCGGATCAGACCATGCTCGAAATAAACGAGTATGAGGCCTTTAAATGAAAAATAATAGACAGATTTGGGAGGGAGCCCAGGGGTAAAAGCGAGAGGCTATTTATGGAATGTGTTCAGGGTAGGCGTGAGATAGTGCGTGACTTTACCACGCGCGTACAGGCTCTGGGACGTAGGACTATGATCCAAGTAGATGGCGCCGGTCCCGATGCAGACACAAAACGCACGTTTGCCTGACAAATAGCCGAAGAACGGATGAAGGATCGATTCATTGAGGGTCTATTGCCCACATATCAACGGGTTATACTATTCCGTAGGCCGGAGAGCTTGGAACAGGCCATTTACTATGCTGAGGAAGAAGAGGAAATAGAGGCGCGAATCACTGCAAATAGGTACTGATTGAGTGCAGTAAGCAGTGGGGAGGGAGGGCAGATCGGATGCCAATCCAATTCCTGGTGGATTTAGGTTCTAAGGTCACTCTGCTCTGTAAGGATATTTTAGATAAATTAAAAACCAAGGGCTACCCAATGAAAGAAATTGATTGACCTGCGTTGAATTTAGTGGGAGTAACTGGGCATGGGTTCACGACAGAAGGGTCGTATGCACTTGAAATTAAGTTGGGGACGCATATATACAGTTTAGAATGCTATATCTGGAAGCAGAGATGGGGTCCCTCTTACCATGCCATACCGGGGAGAGATATGTTGCATAAATTCAGTTTTGTCATTGACTTCACCGTGGCGTCCTACAGGATGAGGTAAATAAGATCCCTTTTGATGAGCCGTGGCAGGAAAGAAAGAAAAAGGGGCAGGGCAGTGTGAGTGCCATTCGAGAATATATGGATGCTGTTCCAGTTAGTTGTGGTCGAACTTTTTCCATTCCCCTTACTCAGAGGTTGTGCTCGAGGGTAGACTCCTGGGTAAATCATTTAAAAATAAGGTTGGAGTTTTGGAACCCCAAGACATAAACATTCCAGGATTATTGGCAGCGAAGGTTATTGCAAAGCTATCTAAATCTAACACTGTTCCTATACGACTTTTGAATTATTCAGGGGAACTTTAATGATTGAGAAGGGTAAAATTTTGGGTAATTTATATGAGGCTGAGGAGGAAGTAGGAGCTTTCAGGGCCGTAGCCAGGATGTTATTTGGGGGGGTCGATTTTCAAAAATTCCACTGAGTCGGACCTTTTTCCATATTTGGGAGGCGGACCTTTTTCCATAATGCGGTGGTCATTGACCCCCCCTCGACCCCCCCTGGCTACGGGCCTGGCTTTCAATAATACAGCTTAGAAAAAGGTTGGGGAGAAAAAGAAATAGGATAAAAGGAAGTTTCTGAAATTGTTTGATCTAGAACATTTGCCAACTGAGCAGAGGAGTTCATTGGTACAATTCTTGTATCAGTATGAGGACGTTTTTGCGCAGCAGTTTGCTTTAGGGAAATGCAAAATCGATTATCATGAGATCAACACAGGGATCTCCCCCTATCGCTCAGGCCCCATACCGAATTCCATACTCACAGAGAGCTATTATGAATGAGTTGGTTGAGGAATTATTAAAGAACGACGTTATAGAAGAAACGTGTAGTCCCTGGAGCGCACCAGCCTTACTAGTCAAAAAGAAGGACTGTACATACTGCTTTGTCGTAGACTATAGGATATTAAACCGAGTGACAAAGGTAGATGCCAACCAAGGCTACTTCCAGCTTGAAATTAGGGATAAAGAGAAGACCGCCTTCGTTACGCCGGACGGGAAACTTCAATTTAAATGCCTGCCCATGGGGCTCAACAATTCTCTATCACTATGGCAGAGAACTGCCAGTTTTATCGTTCGTGGGCTTAAAAATAAGATATTTGTGTACCTCAATGGCTTTTTTGCATTCACTGAGTCTTTTGATGAGCACATACTTAATTTACAAGCATTATTTGAGCGACTGCGAGCTGCGAATCTTAAACTAAAACCTCGCAAGTGCCAGTTCCTCAAAGAAGAAGTTGAATTTTTGGGACATGTAATATCAGAAAAGGGAATCGCACCTGATCCGAGTAAAATTGCCGCAGTCAAAGATTTTCCTAGACCTTGTACAGTTGGAGACGTCCAGTCATTTTTGGGTCTCGCCAACTATTACAGGCTTCATGTGGATAATTTTAGCTCCATTGCAAAACCTATGACTAATTTGACAAAAAAGGATGTCGATTTCGAATGGACGGATGAGGTGGAGAGCTCGTTTCCAGCCTTGAAGCAGGCTCTTATCACCACGCCAGTGCTTAAGAGTCCCGATTTTGACAAGGAGTTCATTTTATCAACTGATGCTAGCTCTTTTGCGTTAGGGGCAGTGTTAGCTCAGAAATTTAATGGCAGAGAACACCTGATAGCATATTGTAGTAGGCTGCTCAAGAAAGCATAGCTAAATTATTCCACCACAGAGAAGGAATGTTTGGCAGTTATCTATGCGGTAAAGCAATTCCGAGTGTACATGCACGGTCTGGAAATTCCATATTTACACAGATCATCGATCATTATCATGGCTTTTTAATCTCAAAGATGCAGCGTCGCGTATGGCTAGGTGGTCATTGACCTTGCAGGAATTCCAGTTTGAAATTATCCATAGGCAGGGATTAAGCACAAAAATGCAGATGGGTTATCTCGTATTTCAATCTCCACAATAGCAGAGTAGGAGTCAATCGTTTATAGGGAAGAGATTTCTAGAGAGCAGTTAAAGGAGCTATAATGACAGGAGATTATTGACAGTTTCGATAACAAAACAACGCGTCACAGGAAACCACGTGACCGATCCTACGAGAGCCCTTACTAACTTCCGTTTCAGAGGGCATCAAAGGATTTAGTGCAGTGTAACTACAGTGTAGTTTAAATTACAAGTGTTTATACAATTATTAGGCGATTTTTCTGTTTAAATGATGTCAAACATATATTTTAAAAGTTTGAATGGCGTAGCCAGCGAGCGATATAAGCAGAAATTAATGTTTGAAGAGCACAATTTGCCAGATCCGATGGATGATATGTTAGAAATATTTTTCAAGAACGACATGAATTCGTAGCCTACAGTAACATCACTCGATCTGTACGATTTTTTTGTGAAACGAATATGAATATAATTATCTTGTAAGTGGGAAAGTAAAAGAAATCCTCGTATATCATGTCAAGGAGTTACAGATGAGTGAACGATTTAAGCCTATTGATTTATCATGCTAACTTTAATACAGTTTTTACAAATTGGGTTCATACAGCTTTACATGAATTAGATACATTTCTAAATAGATTTAATACAATTTTAAATGAATAAAATAGGATAAAATGAATTATATTCTAAGAAATTTATGCGAGAAAAAAATAACGAAAGTTACTTGACGGTGTACGTTGAATGATGGGCGGCCAGGTCGACATGAATGACCGTCCGTTAGCTGAAGTTCTTCGTCACGGAAATTTCGTGATTTTTTCCTCGGATAAATTTCTTAAAATATAATTCATTTAATCCTATTAATTTCATTTAAAATTGTATTAAATCTATTTAGAAATGTATGAAATTTATGTAAAACTGTATGAACCCGATTTTGTAAAACTGCATTAAAGTTAGCACGTTAAATCGTTTAAACTGGCTTAAATCGTTCACTCACCTGTAGCTCCTTGACACGATACACGAGGATTTCTTTTACTTT
>JAHWFO010101268.1:0-21855 GCA_023313115.1 Rhysida immarginata | reverse complement strand
AAATGAAGTAGAGCAATATTGATCTTTGCATAGTCGATGAGGTAATGCTTTTCATTAATTGAAAGGGAGAATCTTTCATAAGTTTGGAGATAGGAGAATTTTAATTGGGTAAATGTACATTTTGAGAAGTTTATTTTTGATTTCTTTGTCGTTCTACAAAGTGAAAGCGAGGCCGGGAGTCTGGAAATTATAAATTGCAGAGACGAAGTAGAGGTGGTGTGAGACGAGTGGCATCAGTTTCTATTGACGCTGGTGGAGCAAGGAGCTCCAACTGGACAGTAGATTCGATGGAGTTGGTGAATGAATATTGAGGGAGGGAGACCCGTTTGGCTATTTGGAAAATGTTATGCACATTTGTCTAGAGGCCAAGAATCTATGCAATATTCATTATCCTCACATTGCATTCAACAGGGAGTCTCACCACCAAATTAAGATGATGTATAATTGGAACTGGCCCCAGTGGCATATTAAGATGGATTTTAAGTGGCCTAAGTGGCGTAGTATGGAAACCCCTGATCATGTTATAGCAGGATCATTATGAGAACCCCATAACCATTAAGTAAGGAAGAGATTTTGTAAATTATATGAATACTGACTAGAAGATATAATAATGTGATAGATGAATTCAAGTTTAAGAGACGTTCTACAAAGCTCCCCTAGTGTAGTGGCGAAATAGAATTAAGAAATTAATGTCATACGAAACATCAACTGAGTGTTGAAGGTGCAGAATGGATCCTGTTTAAGAAGAGATGACATGCAAACAAAAAAAACACCCTATTCTGAGAATACAGTGAATTTGGAGAGACCAATGGGTAATATAAAATAGCGATCCTACAGTTTGGAGCAGAAAGGCGATTTCTGAGTAAAGCAACATAGATCTGCAAATGGGATGAGGAATCCTCAAGATTCGACACAGAGTGGGAAAACGACCGAAATTCTTCAGATTATGCATCAACTTCACGAGATTGAGTGTAGGAATCTGTTGAACTCGCTTTAGACACTTTGAGAAGCCTGCGAACTCATAAAGTGATAGATCCAGATTCCTCTCCCAAAGCACAGCGGGCAGTCTTCATTTGGAAATTGTGTGTGTTTTCTTCTGTGCGCGGAAATATAAGTGTAGTGTTTATAGTACCTTGGATATAAAAATGAGTTTTTGGTGTTGGATGTTATTATGGATACAAATCTTCAGATCGATGAACGTAATTGTAAGTGATGAGATTTTATTTGAAATTGTTTAGTCTTTAATGGAGATAGATTGACCTTTTGAACTTTTAATGTAGATTGTAGTTAATGTTAAGATTGGGTGAGACCCCTTTAGAGTAATCCCTTGAGCACAGTTTATTAGGTGTATGGATATTTAATTGAAGTGATATAAGCCTTTATTTAATTCAATTAAGCAGCTGCATCTTATTAATATTTGATAGTAACTAGTACTTTCTTTATTTTACTCAAATTTATCTTTAGAAGTTAAGATCATTTTCATATAACCTCTTTTTTCCAATTTGATAGTTTTTCTTGAAATAAAGATTATTTTGTTTTAATTCCAATACCTTCCTTGTCTATATATTTCAATTGAAGTAATTCACTCTCGAGTCTTCTTTTTATTTAAATTTATTTAAATTCACGAACCCGACACATTGGCCGTTGATTTTAAGGATGATTTTTCTTATTTAAACTTTTGTTGATGTTGGGCTAGCCGTAAAATGTGGTAAGATATGGTAGAGGTCACAATGGCTTCCAAGCGTAGGACATTGCGGTCAGGTAAATATTATATCAACGGTGCAGTGTGTCACAAATAAATAAAAATATATGATAATTCCATTTGAAGAAAATGAATAGTTATGAAGCGGATTTAACGATTCAAAACTTCAGTATAAACTATATTTTTCGTAAATACTCTTTCGTCATCCGCTATGTTCAGAAATATAAAATGTTAAACGATCGAAAGATCGAACTCTACTTGAATGCGTAAAAAATCGGCCTCGGTGGATCAGTGGTTGCGTGATCGCCTCTGATGCCCCAGTACGCGGGTTCGATCCTGGCCGAGGACGACGAGGATTTTCCAGGGGGAAATCCTGAGATCACGCACTTCCTTCGGAAGGGAAGTAAAGCCGTTGGTCCCGTGTAGTCTTTGCCGGCTGCACGTTAAAGAACCCTTGCGAGGCAAAATTTGCGGCCCCTATAACGCCGTCCTGAAATGACCATAGCAGTTGAAAAGGACGTTAATACCAAACATACCAACCAACCAACCATGCGTAAAAACTGGTTGCTTTAATAAAATTCCAACTTTTTCGAATGTTTGTCCCTATGACTTATTAATTGTAATTGCAAATGCAGGAATAATTGGGAACTGTTTTCTTTGAAACTCAACAAAAAAAATAGTACAGGAATAAATCAAATTTATACGCGGAATCAAAATTCGCTTATTTCGTGCGATGCCAGTTAAAACTTCGCAATTAATAGCATAATGTAAACATTAAAAACGCATTCTGGCATTTTGCAGACGACTCAGGCATTGTTTATACCAGAAGCAATTATGATATTATTTATCATCATGCGCAACTGGATATTAATTCTATTTCTAAGTGGACATATAATAATCGATTAACAATTAATTGTGATAAAACCCATTATATGAGAATTGAAACTCCTCAGAGTCAAAAAAATTCTCATCATCACTTACAGCTAGTTAATGCTACAATACAATGTAATGAATCAACTAAATTTTTGGGTATAACTATTGATACCCACTGTAATTGGAGCTCCCATGTAAAAAATGTAATTGCTAGAATTTCCAGCTATGTTGGAGCTCTCGCTTATTATTTTTTGCCATTACCTCTACTTAAAATAATTTATAATTCATTTATAAATAGTCGGATTAATTATTGCATTGAAATTTGTGGTAATACATATGATTCTTACATTAAACCGCTTCAAGCTTTACAGAACAAAGCATTAAGATTCATTACTTTTGCTGGCTTTCTTGAATATGCTAAACCCCTGTACAAAACGTTACACATAAGAGATATTAAAGACCAGTATATTCAAAGATTAAACTTGCATGCACACAGAACCATTTCAGAGAATCCACTAAGTTACAATCACCAACTAAGTTTAAGAAGAAATAGTAATATTGATGAATAAATAGTGAAAATATCGGAGGTATTGGCGTGAAAAAATCCTCCAAAGACTATTTTCCAATAGTAATATTACTCTTCCTGTACTTCTTTATTAAGCTTTGACAATAAAACTGATATTAGTTTAAGTTGAATCCATTGTTCACCTGTAAGCTCCCGTACAGGCTATGCCTCAGGGAGATATTAAATTTATGTACTTGTATTTTTATCCTGTAATAAAGGTAATAATAATAAAAAAATAATAATAATAATTCTTGTTCCATTAACTAATGCTTCCTTTGTACTTAAATTTCTACTGAGAAGAACAATGCAATGAAACTTCAATTCTTATGTGGTGGTAAACCACTTACACACAGAGAATTCAAAAACTCTACCGGATAATTATTAATTTCATAATCATTATTACAAATAATTTATCATAGCTGCAATAAATTTTTGATTCACCTGGCATACGATTGAGTAGAGGTGGGCGATTCCGTGAAAAATCAATTAATTAATCGATTCCTGAAAAATGACAATGATCGATTAGTGTAATTGGCATCAACGCTATCTAGAGAATCGATTTTTTACACAGCTGGAATCGATTTTCGGAATCAGGAAACACCCCCACCACTACGATTATATCGTGATTTACTAAAGCGCAATTTTTCATTTTTTGGTGCTAAAACAACTGAATTTATAAAATGCGTTCTGATAAAATGTTTTCTGCAATGTTGCCACAAATATCATTAATTTTGTTATTGTGATCGCCAACTAATTGCTGTGGTATTTCAATAATATTTTCACCAAACTGTGGAAATTGACTTGCTTCGCCGTTACCAATTTGTTATAAAAATTCAATAAACTCTAATTCATGTGGCAAAGCCTTCATATTTTGTCTTAAACTGACATGATAAAATGTAGAAAAGTCATTCCAACTTATAACGCAATTTTCAGGTAATGTTGCACGTGATCCATGTGGAACAACGGGTAAAATTTGTCGAAAATCACCGCACAAAACAAGTTTTACCTCCATGTTTATTAGCTTCATCCGTACATAAATCTCTAAATAATCTGTCTATAATATTATACAATAGTAAATTGTAAATAGGGAAGGGTTAGGATGTTTATTATATTACTTTTATTTTTTTCTGTTTTCTTTTCTTTGTTGGGGTTTTTTCAATTTTATAAATAAATTGAATGTGGAAAAATAATATTAATCTGTCTAAAACTTCAATGCTTGAAGTGGGCATATGCAAACTTCATTAAAACGAATCATTGAAAAAGAATTAATGTTTTTGCTGTAATATTGGCCCGTGAAGTTTCCAAAATTGGAATGGGTAAATTAAACATTTACCATTGTGTAAGGTTCTACCTCAAATTAAAAGAGTTGAAGCTATGCCACTAAAGGCAGTTGCAATGCAACGAAGATTAGATGAATTTATGAATAATCGCAATTTGCGTGAATGTTTTACCACAACCTGCATGAGCAGTTAAGCAAAATACATTTGAGCCAGTGTCATGATACTGAACTTCACGAATAACGCGATTAATTATAGTACGCTTTTAAAGTTCATTAAATTGTAACTCTTCTTAGATTGGATAGAAAGAATGTACTTCAACAAATTCTGGCATTAACGTTGGAACAGATAATCCAAGTGATTGGCATGTCAAATTATGACCATTCAAAATATCTTCAATTTCTAATAGTGCTCTATTAAAAAAAATTCCCTCATTGAATTCCCTTAAGAACTCTTCGCAAAGAAATATTTAAATTCAAGCCACAATGCCAACGCATTTGCTGGCACATTCAATGCACAAATAACAGCAAATAAATGACGGATTTGTTTTGGCGAATTGAAGTCCTTTGCTTCAATTAAACATTCACGCCATTCATTGTCATTTGAAACGATACCACGAGCGTGACACGATTTAACAAACATGCTGTAAACAATTCCATTGTAAGTTCTAACATCTTCAAATGATTTAGGACCAAAAACATGTAATAATAGCAAACGTAAATGGAAAGGCTTTAAGTCCTTTGTAGACACTGCATACATGTGTGTCATGATTTTATCGCCACCACGTACTCTCTTCTTCCATTTTTTCACCATTTATCCAAACATAGCGCAAAGGAATTTTAGTATAGGTATATACATTCGCCGAGTGATCGGTTTCATTTAAAGTTCATTGATCAAATTTTAGGTTTCATTTACATTCGGCGAAGAATGCTAATAATTTGGTTCGTTTAACATTTTCAACTGCATCCCGTTCTTTTCGTGGAAAATGAATATCAAGCCTTATGTGCGATTGACAATGCACTGGAAATTCAAAAATACGTCATTCCTGTCTGGCCTGATCAACCAGATCTTCTTTGAATCAGACATTGTTATAAGATGATTGATTGTTTTACTTGTATAATGTATTTGTTGAGACCGCGGTCATTGTCATCGTCGTATGCTAGTGTTTTCTTTGTTGCGTTCTTTCTTGTTGTTGTTTTTATGTTTTCTAAAATCTCCATATGGCCACCCAGGTGGCGAAGTGGCTAACACGCTGACTTCTCAGCCTCTGGGTCGTGGGTTCGAGTCCCACCACGGGCATGGTTGTTTGTGTTTGTCCGCTTATATTGATGATCCTGTGTACAAAGGCGTATTTCTCTATATCTCGTGTGCATATTTAAGTAATAAAATTGCAACTTTCTGTATACATTCGTTATTTGTAATTTACATCAGCTAGCCTCCATCCTACAGGAGGTGCGGGCTGCGAAAGGAAGGAAGGAAGGAAATCTCCATATTTTTTCGATGTTGTCCTTGTTCTTAAGCATCCCGGATGGCCAGACTGCAGCAGACGGACTCTATAATGAAAGTGGCGATAATGTCCACCCTCCCACAAGTTCACAAATCTGCGGCGATAAAGCGGCGTCCGTTATTCATCCGATTGGAGGATACTACAGGTATTGTATGCCTTAAATAATATCTGTAGTCGCCGGATGATACAGGAATTCAAGTCACCATCTTGTCAATGTGATCCGAATGAACATTCGACAAATATATACAGTGACTGTTAATGACTTTGTTGTAAAGTACACAAGTTCTCGTCCATCATGTATTTCCTTGTAATAGTTATGACTCTTTAATTAAATCGTATTCAAAATCTGCTAAGCCTATTCATCTATTTCCTAAACAATACCGCTTCCGTTGATCCGACATAACGGCCATTCAGAAACTTTCTCACTTCATCAATCTGAAATTCTTGATTCAAATCTGCTCTTTCATTGCCTAATTCTATACCTGCACTATCATAATATCAAGGATAAATGGAGAGATCTTAGCTAAAGAGTGATTAGAGTGGAAACAAAACAGGCAGAGTAAATTTATAATGAACTTTAATGTACACTAGATAAGCCAGAAACTGTGGATAATGGACAATTCCACAACAAGAGTTTAATATCTCGTATGTATAAGCTTATACATTTCTCTGACAACGTCAGCTTCTTCATCAAGAAAACTTGGACAATCAAAGAATCGAAAGTCGAAGTGTACAACGACAATCGACAATCGAACAGTGCAGGTAAAACGAAACGAGTGGTCCGAAAGCAACGCTTTCACTGCCATACTCGTCCAGAAAGTAACCACGGGAAGTACACTGAACCAGGCGAGAAGCCAGATGAAACCTAGTTAAGTCATCCAGAGGATAAGATGGAGTCCTTTCCTATCAGGACGATAGTGTTGACTGTTGATTGACGAGGGACAAGGGACACGAGGAGCTAGGAGATCCAATATTCGGGAAATATCGCCTTTCGGATGTTGTCGAAGTTGATGTCCAGGAGGTGACGCGGCCTGCGATGTCTAAGAAGGCTTCTGAAGGTAAGCGGGTGCTCAAGAATACCTGCAACCGGAGGATTGGGATGGTCCTTCATCTTCGGAAGCAGCTTTTTCATCAATTCCTGGACGTGATTCCCAATGGGAGGTATCCTAAAATCGTCGGCAATAGAAGTATTTGTTGCAACTCTCCTGTCAAGTTGAGCAATGGTCCTCAAGGTAACGTTTTGGAAAGTTTGGAGATCCTTCCATCTGGACTTACATATTGTAGCCCATGCGGGCATACCATAAAGCAAGATGGTTCGGATTACCGTCCTATACAGCAACAGTTTGCAGTCCAATCCAAGCGCTCTGTTCCGCCCCAGAAGAGCTACCAGACTGAACTTTGCCTTCTTTGCCTTGTTGATGGCGTAGGAGACATGGTCGCCCCAATTTAGCTTGGCATCTATCACCACTCTGAGGTATTTGTAATGTTTTACCCATTCGAGCTCTCTACCAGAAAGGAAGAGAGGACTCGGGGGTTTCCGAAGTTTCTTTGTAATGAACATTGCCCTGCATTTGTCAACATTTAGATTCAGTCTCCACTTAGCAAACCATTTCTCGCACTTATGTAAGGCATTCTGCAATCGAGATATGACATGAGCGGGAACGCGAGCAGTGGTCATGATGGACGCGTCGTCAGCGAACAGATACAACTTGCATTTTGTAAATGTTGGGAAGTCATGGATAAAAAAGTTGAAGAGTGCAGGGCCAAGAACAGAACCCTGGGGAACACCAGCTTTGACGTCGCACGGGTTTGACAAGGAGAAGCCAACCTTTACACGAAATATCCTGTTCGACAGAAAGGATCTAATCAAGGCAATAAGATCGTCCGGAAATCCACAAGTAATCATTTTGTGTATTAGGCCTTCGTGCCAAACCTGATCAAAAGCTTTTCGGACATCCAAAAACACAAGACCACCATATTTAGCGCAGTTAAGAGGAGTGTTTAAATCTGCAACAAGCCTCCAGATCTGGAGTTGGCAGGAGTGACCTGGTCGAAAGCCGAATTGCTCTTCACGAACAAGATTGTTAGCCACACAGAAGTCGTTAAATCTCTTAAGAATGATGCGTTCAAACACTTTTGATAGCATAGGTAATAAGCTTATAGGCCTATAGCTGACAGGGAGAGCAGGGTTTAGACCAGGCTTCGGTATGGTAACGATTACAGACTCCTTCCACTTGACAGGAAAGTAACCATGTCTCCAGCAGTCATTCATGGCCCTGGTAATAGTCGCAACAACATTAGGAGGTAAGTTCTTGAGAGTGCTATTAGTGATGGAATCGATACCTGCTGCTTTCCTGCTTTTAAGATGCTTGATGACATCGGAGATTTCCTGAACACCAATAGTGTCCTCACAGGTAGAAATACGATGAGTGAGCTCGTATGCGATACATCCATCGTTGACAAGACGAATATTTGGGAAATTATCCGGGTTGTTCTCACCAGGAGTGGTAAATTGTAACCAGGGATTCGGCGATCAGTTGAGCTTCATCTTGATCACCCATGACAGCATTGCCATTTGCGGTAAGCAGCAGTGGCAAGTTGATGGGTCTGTTTCCTTTTAGAGCCCTTACAGTACCCCAGAGCGAGTTGTCCTGGACTGACAGGGACTTTAGCTTTTCGCTCCATCTTTTATTACGTAATGATTTAACCTCTTCCTGGATCTTGCGAGCTAGCCTGTTGTATTTCGTCTTGAAAAAGGGAAGTCGTTTACGCTGCCATTACCTTCTATAGGAATTTCTTTCAAGTATGAGACGCCTGATGTAAGTAGGGAGGTCGAGATGTTCATGACGCTTTCGATCAGTAGTGAAAGTGCTGGAAGCTGTAGCATCATTGATAACACGAGTAATAGAACTGATATTTGCATTAATATCCTCGTTGTCAATAACCTCCTTATATGGAATGCTGTTTTCTCTAAGGATATCCCTGAAGAGTTTCCAGTCTTGTTTGGAGCGAATAACATCGATGTTCAAGCCCTCAAAGATAAGCATCACTGGACGGTGGTCAGAGGATAAGTCGTCGACTGTGAATATATTATAGGGCTTAAAGAATCCTTTAAGAACTACAACGTCCAGCACGTCGCTGACAGGAGAATGGTCGCAGTAGTACGTGTCATCAAGGGGTCCAGCAACAAAGGTGTCAGTCTCGTTTAGAGTATATCCATAGAGGATACTGCCATTTTGGTTGGAGCATTTGGAATTCCATGCAGGTTGCTTAGCATTAAAGTCTCCCGCCATAACCACTGGGACGGGCCCAGAGAGCAGCTCATCAAGCTCGCACGGTCCAAGCTTGTGCCTAGGTGAATTATACAGAGAGGTGAATTTAATTTCACCTGTGTCGGCGTTATTTATTATCAAGGAAACAGCTTCCATTCCTACATAATTCGGAGTGATAGTCTCACGATGATCAATGCAATCTTTGGCAATGATAGCTGCTCCACCAAATGCTTGACTGGCTTTGTTACCCAGAGGTCGATCCTTTCGATAAACATGATAACCCGGTAAATTAAAAGCGTGGGTTAATTTCAGGTGTGTCTCACACACGAAAGCTATGTCAATATTCCAATTTATGAGGAAATTGTAATATTCGATGCGCTTACGATAGATTCCCCTGGCGTTCCATAAATTGCAACGAAGCTTTCCGTGGGTAATTGTTCTGTAGTGGTGTCTGTCCATGGTCAGTTCTTGATTTCGTGGTACGCAACATGTGGCAGTACGTTGCCACTTTCCTTACAGAGGTTTAGAAGGTTACCCAGACTCCTATAAATGCTGCGCAATTGGATTGGATCGACCGCATCTGAATGAGAAGAGCTGGATGCGACTGAAGCATAGGTTCTGCCATCAACCACTTTGGTGCGTTTGATCCTTTTGACTTGGGGATATTTCGGACACTTGGTGTAACTTGAAGTATGCTGACCATCACAACGAATACATTTAGGGGGGTCTTTACCCTTTACATTAGCACAGTCCCTCGACTGATGGTCATCTGCGCACTTGTTGCATCTAGGAGATTCGGTGCAACCTTGGGAGACGTGCCCAAAACGTAAACAGTTGTAACATTGTAAGGGCCTTTTGTTGCCTCTAAATAATTCTACAGTAACAGCAAGAGGACCGACACGCTTTAAACTTAAAAAGGACTTATGCTCAGTGTTTTGGAGTAAAACCAACACCAGTGGCATTTCAACGGAAACATTTGCCTTTTTCAACCTGATTGCCTTTTCTGGGTAATAATTTGCCTTCCTGAGGTCATCACAAAAGTCTTCCAGGTCATACGTTGTGTCAACATTTCGGACAACATATTTCAGCAGCTTTTCTGATTTGAGCTGATGATGCTGGATTTTTAGCACATCTTACTCTTTACTCCAGATACTAGAATTTTGTGCGTGTCCTCATCAAGACACTTAATTTTAATGGTGTCCTTATGACCAGTGTGGCAGATGATTTTATCTAAAGACACATGTTTTGTGATTTCCTCTAGAATTTCCTTGATTGGTTTTCCGTGATGACGAATAATAATCGGAGGAATGTAAATAACTCCCTTTCCATGGGTAACATTGCTTTGGGAATAACCAAGCTTGGCTTTGTTACCTCGTAGGGCTACAGAGACACCATTTTTGATATCGACAGTAGACTGAATGTTGTCTATCCTAACATCACCTTTGTTTCTTTTATTCTGCGCAATACGCCAGTTACCTCCATCACTGTCAGCAGAATCACTGTCGAAGTGTACAGAGTGAATAGCCTATTTATACAAAAAAACTGAAGAATCTAACGAATCAGAGAAGACACAAAGACAATGGTGACCAATTCGGTGCGCAGTAGTGATACCAAGAAGACTCACTAGTTGAAAAGAAAATCCAAAAAATACAGCAGAATAAAAAACCCTGAAAAAACGGAATAAATTTTTTAACATTACTTTTTATATAAAATGGACTCCATCAACGGTAACCACTCTTCCACCGGCATTGGACTATCATCCACATTGAGCAGTTGGTTTGATGGTTTGTTTTTAATTATTTCCAAGGATTCGAGAAACGGCCACAACTTAGGATCACTGCAAGAATGAATAATTTTAAATTTATCGACTGCGTAATCGTGCCCTTCCTTTAGAATATGGACGGCGAAGGAAGACATACCCCATCTAACATGTTTTATACAGGCAATATGTTCTTCATTCTTACATTTGTGGCACGGCGAGAATTTCCTATGTAGTATTTTGGGCAACTGGCACAATCGAACCTATAGACACCCGCCTTTTTTTTCTTTGAGTATTATGTCCTTTTTTGCACAGTTTATTCCTAAGGGTACTGCCGCTCCAGAATGCTACTATCTCTACTTTACAGATTTTACGAAGACCACGATTAAGGTGTTGGTTATACGAAAGTATAAGCATCTGCTTGTTCCAATCTTCTTTTACTTTAGTCTTAAGGGTTTTGATTTGCTCCTTTTCAGGGTCTTCTCAATTTTTTCCTTGAGTTTGTCGATTACTTCCTCCTTGTACCCATTAAATTTGCGTGGCTCTTGATGGTCTCCAATTCCTTTTTGCTCTCTTTGTCTGTCAGCTCTATGAAGTTGGTGGTAAAATGTGGCCAGCTTTTGTCGATGACAAAGATTGGAATTGCTCTTAATGAAGGCAGGGATGTAGTTATGTTTGCGATACACCCCAAACGACAGAATACTGCAGAACTGAATATGTGGGCATAAGGAGTTCAGTTCAGTTAGAAGTGACTGAATGTCATGTTCATTGGTATTAACATTGGTAAAGATGTCATCCATATAGTGCTTCCAAATCACAAGAAAAAATTAAAGGAATGGAGGGCGATGTTTTCAAGTTTCCTAATATATAAGTTGGCTAAGGAAGGGCTCACATAGCTGCCCATAGGAGTACCGTTAGTTATTAAATAGAAGGATCCGTTGAAGATAAAAATATTGTTGTACACATTTAACCACATGACCGACATAATTTCCTTCACTGCTAACAAAGATAGGTCGGATTCGTCTAAGACATTTTCAAGTTCTGAGAGGGCTTCATTAATTGGAATGCTAGGGAAAAGACTAACGATAGATATCAAATGATATTAATTTGTCTTCTTGATTTTTAAGGGCGTTACACAATTCTATACTGTTGTGTACACTAAAATCTGGTAGTTCAATTTACTCAAATAAGTATCTGAAATATGCATGCCTAATTTATGGGTGGGTGAGTTAATGCAGTCCACAATCGGCTTCTATTTGTTGCTCGTTTTGTGAGTTTTAGGGAGACAGTATAACCTCCGTGTAATCGGGTTAGGTGGAATCAAGCAATAGGAAGGAACGTTTTGGGTAATAATTTTACATGATTTCAGACAATTTTTTGTTTTTGTAATCAGGTTAGCTAAAGGATCTTTCTTAAGCTCTATATACGGTCCCTCATCAATTAATTTTTTAACATTTTCATAATAACTAGTTTTGTCTATGATAACGATGTGAATGGATTTGTCATCTTTCAAATACAGCACATCTTTTTGACTTAGATTTTTTGCAAATTTTGTTAAAGTTGGGATATAAATTACCTTTACTATTACAGCGTTTTACATTTTTAAGTTACTGTTGTTTTTAGGTTTGTTTGGTTTGATTTGTTTGGTATTAACGTCCTTTTCAACTGCCATGGTCATTTCAGGACGGCGTTATAGGGACCACAAATTTTGCCTCGCAAGGGTTCTTTAAAGTGCAGCCGGCAAACGACTACACGGGACCAACGGCTTTACTTCCCTTCCGAAGGAAGTGCGTGATCTCAGGATTTTCCCCCTGATAAAATCCTCGTCGTCCTCGGTGACTATTGTTTTTAGATATTTTTGAAAGCAACGTGGCCCTTCTTAAATGCTTGAACACAGGTAATCCTGACTTTGTTGCTTTTAAGGTAGAGTATGTCTTTTTGATTTTTCGTCAGTTCCTTGCATCCAGCAAACTTGGACTTGCAAATTCTCACCTAAAAGACGACGCAAACGGTGTGAATATTAAACCGTAAGCCTACTATGTATGATAGGTATCGCAATAGACCCCTTTTCCACAATGCGATTTATTTACCCTTTCTGGTGGCTTTCTTTTCCCTACTTCAACTCCCTTTCGCGAAGAATATGGTTGCCCCGAATCAAGAAACCTTTTCCTCTTTATGTCTGCCCATTCAGATGGGGTTTTCTTCCCTTTCTTCCATTTGTTTTCTCGATTTAGATCGGGTGTTGTTATCGTAATCTTCGTTGGTGATGCCGTTTTGATTTTAAAATAGATCTCTTTTCCGCGCAACAACAACTTAAACGACACTTTATGAAGCGTTGTAATTTTGAACTTGCTGAACAGATGGCACCACATGATAGAGCACATCATATAGATTTATATTCCACTGAAATGCGGAAATTTCAAGTTTATGACTTAGATCCCTATTCGGGGCAACCCTTCAATTCTTAAATGACTTTAAATAGTGAGAATATTGTTCTTCCGTGCCGGGGCTTTCTTATCCAGTGGAGGGAACGCTCGTGCATTATGAACAGAGAGGTTGCCGAAACATCTTCCCACAAATAGGTAAGAGCTGTTGTGGTGGGACCTAATAATAACGGTATCAAGAATAGGCACAAGACAGTTATTATGCTAATTAGAAGTAACCTTAATTGGATAGCTTAGCGTAAGAAGAATTACGTATATAAGTTTATGCTTACTATCTAAAATATTTAGGGAAATCAAGGCTTGAGGAGCCCCTTGGCTACGTGACTTAGGATCCCCCCCCCTTTACCTGCTGTTTCCTCGTGTATGTTAACTGTGCCCGTATTCGCTGACAATGCTCCGTTGTCCTCCTGAATCGTAAAACACTGCGTGGATGAAGAATGTCCGAATGTCCGGCTGCCAAACACGTATCGCTCACGGAACTTCCCGGCGGAACGAACAGCTGCTGCAGGGCTGCCCTTTTGAGGTCGTCGAGCTTTATGGCTGATCATCCCAGCACCGGCTTCTCCTCTGCGTTGTGTCAGAAAACATTTCCCGCTAATGCTCAGGCCTGTCGAAGAGTTATGCCCTTCTAATCTTGCCTTTGATCACTCCTTTACCCAGTCTCTTCTGTTCGCCTAGGTACGCTTCGTGCAGGGCAGGTAGGGCTTTCCTTTCTACCTCGGGCCGGTTCTGTTTCCTTTCTTCATTGCCCCGTCTTCTCGAACCATTATCCCCTCTTCTCTCAATCAAATCATAATCCATTCTGTCTCTTTTTTCTTTCTCTAACGGCGACGCCTCGCGTTTATTCCACCGTCTACTTTTCTTTCTTCCTATTGTATCTCTCTTCTCTTTCCTCGCCAATGAGACTTCGATTAGTTTATTCATCAAGACGTGGGAAGACGACCGCGAAGAGGCCATGCGATCTTTTATCTTTAACTACAGCATCGCAATACTCATGCCTCCTCCCGATCGCCTCCAATTGATTTGACACATATCCTTTATACACGTACTTATAAACGTATTTAGCACTTTTAACTGTAGTGCAAACTTCAACATTCAAATTGCAATTAAATTTAGCAAGTAAATATGGATTGTATGGTACAACAAATAAGTGATTTTCCTCGAACTTCAACGCTAATACCATTATCAAGCCGTCTGTACAATGGATATCTATTAATTGATTTTCGTGTGACTTTATTAAAATCTTTCGGAAAATCTTTTGTGCATTTACCTTCTATCATACAAACAGAATTTTGATTAAGTGCACCACATACGAGGTCTGTTCAAAAAATACGTAGACTGACGTCATAAAACAAAATATACTTTATTCAGAAGTTACACATCTGGGTCCCCTTCAAAGTACTCTCCTCCCCGACGCACACACTTATCCCAACGGTGTTTCCACTTTTGGAAACAGTCCTGGAACGCTTCTTTTGTGATGTCCTTCAGTGCCTTCGTCGCATTTGCCTTTATGTCGGGAATCGTCTCAAATCTCCTTTCTTTCAAAGGTCTTTTGAGTTTGGGAAACAAGAAGAAGTCACAAGGAGCGAGGTCAGGTGAGTAGGGTGGGTGAGGAAGAACAGTGATCGAGTGTTTGGCCAAAAACTCGCGAGTTCTGAGGGCTGAATGGGCTGGAACGTTGTCGTGATGAAACAACCAGTCACCTCTCGTCCACATTTCTGGCCTTTTCCACTCGTCCAGTGGCAGTTTTTCCGAGTTTAGCACAAAATTTCACAGCAACTCTTTGCTCGTTCAAGTCACTCATTCTAAAAATCCGCCAAACGAAAAAAAACACACTTCACAAACAACCGCGTAGCTAATCAACCAATACTGATATTTGCAATCAAAAAACTGCCTTGTAATCAGCGGATCTGTCAGAAGATGGCGACACCAAGCGATTTTTGATTGGGACCAACAGGGCCCGCGCAATTCAAATAGTCTACGTATTTTTTGAACAGACCTCGTATTCCATGCATCATATTTTGCAACATATTCTTGTAATTTAGGGTGTGTTCCAATACCTAGAATTTCTGCACATACGACTTTATCAATATGATTAAACCAACTATTTATCATTTTCATACAAAGTGATTAAAATGTAGGCATGTAGCGACCCCTTTTTTGAAATTCTATTGTATAAATGATTGCTTCAACTTGACCAAAAATATGTTTCGTTACTATTGCATAAATTAATTCTTTTAATTTTGCCTTGAATACACGCGCAATAATTTCTGGATGGGAATTAGCAGATTCACTTCGCTCAATATTATTAAAAATTTCCGACCAGTTAGGATTGCAAGTCATTGTAAGAAATAAAGAAGGTTTCTCAAAATGTTGTATAATGCACATTGCGTCCAAATAATTTTCATACATATTTTATTTAGAGAACCATTAAATGAAGATGGCAAAATAACTCTTCTTCCATTATCATTCGGGTTCAATTCTAAATGATCAGTTATTATACACTTCTGATCTTAGAACAGACTGATTTTGTCTTATGAAATGAAGTCTTGTACCTTCGATCAACAATCCACTGTAAAAATAATTTCTATGAATGATGTTAAAAGTGTCAAGTTTATAATTTAATAAAATATGAGTGATGCAAAAACTTAGGCAGTACTACAGAGCAGAGGACAATTTGAACAAAATAAATCTTTAATTACTGTAAAATCGGCTAGATTCGAATACCGTACTTGAATTAGAAATCAAGGCAAATAAAGAGCTTAATTTATACACTTTATGAAATAAGATAATGGTTGAAATAATTCATCACATCGGTATCTCAAAGAATAAGCAAATTGAAGAATGTTAAAGTACTTATAAACTTAAATATAGTCCCACACTTCTGTTGCGCTTCAAATAGAGCAACGTTTATATAAAATTATATGATATCAAAAGGTAACGCAAAATATATATATCCAAGAAAATATTAGTTGCCAGCAGAACTCCCAATGAACACTCGATGAGGGGGGGGGTTCTAGAAATTAAGGCGTCGACTACTAAGGTCATTTTGCGCCTTTTACACAAGTTACATCTGTAGGCAGCCCGGGATAAACACAAACATCCATGCCCACGGCGGAATTCGAACCCACGGCCAGGCGGTCTCGAGAACTAGAAAGCCCGCCCTAGCCCTCTCGGCCACCAGAGCACTCGATGAAATCTTGAGCAGAAGAGGCTTCAGCTCAAGAAACAGGTAAACGGACTAGTGCTGGGAATTTCCTTCCACATTCTTGTACTCTCAGGTAAGTGACTAGGTAAATAAAATACTGAGTTGAGATCACACATTAATAGTGTAACGTGCAAAAAGGAAAAACAATAGTCCTTTCGGCACGTTCAGCCAACCACGGGCATCCCGTCCCACAAGTTAATAGAAATAAAACTAAATAGTTAGCTACTAAAAAAATTAAAGACATTAGCAACCCGCTCGAGAGAGATTTAAAGCAAAAAAATTAACCCCAAAAGAAAATAAAGAAAAAAATTACACAAAACGTTAACTCCCACCGAAAAGTTAAAAACAACCCCCAAATTCCCTCAAAAAAAAATAAAGAGAATAAGATCATTCCAATAAAAAAAATATTTCCTTTATTACAATAAAAAAGTAGGTAAAATAAGGACAAAAGGAAATACAAAAGTCTAACGTAGGGGCTAGACGTAACGCCCAAACCAGAAGCTCCGCAAACACAAAGACGATGAAGTGAAGAACAAGTCAGACGAGGGAAAAATGGTTGAAATAAGAAGTCCGTCCAAAGGCGAAGCACTAAACAGACGACTCGGAGCAGAAGCCACAAACTGGAAGACTTGACGTAGGCAATATTGGAAAAAAAAAAAAAAAAAAATCAGAAAGGGTTAATAAAAAATCAAAAAAAAAAATTTATTTTGGAGCAAAAAAAAAAAACAGACACAAAAACTGAACAAAAAAATAATATAACTTAAATATATATAAAAAAAAAACAAGGAAAGACAAACAGCTAAGGGAACAAAGAACTGCGCATACTCACCATAAAACAAACATACAAATACGGCACACACAAACCTGATGAGAACAGGGGGCAACTAAATGCATATGAGGTAAGGAGACAAACCACTCACACGTAGACTGACGACAGGCGGGGAAGGAAAAAACGACAGATGGAAGAACTGAAACTAAAAAGAAATTAGCGGAAAGCAAAACGAAAAAAAAATTAGCAAAAAAAAATCTAATTAGTAAAAAACAGAATTTGATTGATAAAACACTAGAAATCACGGAATAAGATTGGTAAAATCAAGTTCAACGGGAGAAATGAGTTCCGGTAACGTAGCGGCGGGGCTGGACGAGCACAGGTGGACTACGAAAAATCATTGCCGCGAAGCAGTCCATCACTAACGCAGGACACGAGGATGACTCCGGAGAACAACGGTGGACAGAGGCCAGAAGAATCTAGAAGACCAACTTGACTACGGAACGACGAGTGAAGAAGCCACAGCTTCCTGGAAAAAAAAAAACAGCCACAGAAACATAATAGAAAAGAAAAATCCCAACTTAGGTCTGCCAAAAAATTCACTCTTCGCATGGGGAAGAAGATATCAGAAAATACTCGGCACAAGATTATTCCTTCTCTTGGGGAAGGCAATCCAACAACTGTCCGAGAAGAAAATTCTTCGGGTAAAACCCTGATGACTGGCGTAACGCACATTACGTAAAAAGGCTGCAAACAGTCACAAAAATCACTCGGCGTCCAAATAGACAAAAGTCTCTAAAAGAACTACTAAGCCTTGACAACGAGAGCACATCCGAAATGCTAGAAACGTTACCAGGCTCGGGAAGGGAAGAGGCAACAGACAAGGCTGCGGAAAAAAATGGCACTTCAACCCATCTTGAAGTCACGAATAAACGGCAAAGGAACAGTAGACAAGCTCCATAATAACGGATCAAAGCAGGAGCCTAGTTGACCGCGCAAGCCCGACTGCCCAACTACCTAACTGCTAAACTATCAGAAAAATTTTCTAAACCTACGAGGAAATAAAAAAAAACGAACGCACGCGAGCTAACGCGAGAAGCGCGCGGCACGACTGGTAAGCAAGCGGACAACAATACAAGAAGACACGCGAAAGGAAAAGTTAACACAACAAACGTTGAAGAAAAATTAAATATTTAAAAAAAAAAAATTTTCCTGGGTTAATGAATAAATTAAATTACCTAGAAAGAGAAAATACAATGCCTTAAAAAAAATTTATGCGGACTAAAAAAAAAATTACTTTTTAAAAGCAAGCACGTTACAATAGACACATTCAATATAATCTACTAAATATCACTATGTGAGGTCAGAAGAAATCAACTGGGGAATGAAAACTACTTAAATAAATCCCAGAAATAACTCGGATAGCATAATATTAGATAAAGTTCAGAGTTCTATTAAATTCTATATTTCCCCATTAATGAGATTCCATATAATAAAAGTTTTCCAGTGATGAAAATTCTTGCATCTCTCAATCACGCAATATGGTTCCAATACTTCTTAATATAATTTATAACTGGTTGCCTTCAATACGCAATTGGCTAATCTTTTATAATCTTTATATATAAAAATGAATATTTGTTTGCATGTAGTAACATGAAATATCACTAACAAGGGCACCGCACGGACAGTTAATCACGGATTTGGTTAGAAATTTTAGGAGGTCAATCTACAACATTAATCTATTTTCTGTGTAAAAGGGTTTGACCCAATGGCCTTTCGTTTCGGAGAAAAAAAAAATATTATTGTATTGCCCAAGGTCTGTGTAACAAGGTCTCGTCATGCTCAGGTCCCAGTCACTGCCACCATAGCTAGTAGACAATTGCGTACGTGCGTGTTAGCACTGTCAGTTTTGGTTTGGTATGTTTGGTATTAACGTCCTTCTCAACTACCATGGTCATTTCAGGACGGCAATATAGGGGCCGCAAATTTTGCCTCGCAAGGGTTCTTTAACGTGCAGCCGGCAAACGACTACACGGGACCAACGGCTTTACTTCCCTTCCGAAGGAAGTGCGTGATCTCAGGATTTTCCCCCTGAAAAAATCCTCGTCGTCCTCCGCCGGGATCGAACCCGCGTACTCGGGCATTAGCGGCGACCACGCAACCGCTGAGCCACCGAGGCCGATCTGTCAGTTTGCTCAGACCTAATTATTTATTAGGGAAAGGAAAATAAACCAGTTTCGAATTTCAAATTTATGCTTAATATGAATAAAATGGTACAAGATTTAAATAAAAAAAAAAAAAATTAAATATGTTCCACTAGCAATCATACATAAAAAAAAGAAAAAATGAATAATGAAAACATTCCTCTTTAAATATTTCAATTAGTAACTTATTTATTTTCTTTTCCTTTTTCTTTCTATTCACATCCGACCAACTTTTTTGTAACTCTCTAATTTTAAAATAGATTCTAAATCGAATATATTTTTTAACAAATTCAATAGGAATTTTTTCATTACTTGGCAATGAAGTATAAGCAAGATTACTAATAATAGAAGTAATATTTTCATCTTTCTTAATCCCCTTGCCGACAAAATTTTCAAATATAACATTGCATTTCTTTAATGAAATGAGTAAGTCATCTGATGGATATATTAAGTACCCTTTAGACATGCTAGTGAATGGCTTTCTCGGTTGCAGTGACGTCGTGCGCAGACTCGGACGAGTTTTAGAAAAGTTTCGCCGAGACATTATATACACAGAACTTGGCATTGCCAAATAAGCCAAGTGGGAAGAAAAATATCGGGTGGGCAAGAAATAACGTGAGGTGTTCAGAGCTCGCTAGCGGGAATTCTATTAGGCCAAATGCAGTACATTTTGGTGTATATACTTAGTGGAATATGCAGTTTCGATTTCTGCAAAAAAAAAAAAAAGTACCAAAAGTCGCCATAGGGGGCGCTTATTTCAAGAAAACAATGAATACTAATTGTCAAATGAACAAATACACTACAAATCAACTTTAGTAACAACAATAAACAATGTTTTATTTTTAATTACAAATGTGTTTCAATATGACCACCAGTGTGCTGTTCCAATTAAAATTTTTACTTTTCTTGTTTTAAGTTACGGGTTCAACCAACGTTAAACTAATCCAAAATTTGTGATAGCTGCTTAAGCAGTTGGTCTGACATTAGAATGTCATTATAGCGTCGCAAGAAAAAGTAACTGAAAATATGTTTTATACAGTAATGCAAACACCACAGATTTTGATTACTGTATTGACTGATAGTTATAAGGTGCTGGAAAAAAGTATAGAGCCGAGATGAAAATGCAAATAAACGTAGCAAATTCATGCTGATTTTGTTGTTTTTTTATAGACCTGAATTAGATGACACAAAATGTAGTTTACAGGAGCATTTAACAACGAATAAGGAATCAAATGCAAATTAACAGCCATTATACCAACCTAAGAAGGCCATTTTTATTTTTTTCCTCCGAAACGAAAGGCCATTGAGTCAAATCCTTTCACACAGAAGGTATATTAATGTTGTAGATTGACCAAATCCGTGATTACATGTCCGTGCGGTCCCCTTGCAAGAGAAATTGACGACCGCATCTCTTCTGCTAAATAACTTAAATAATTAAATATCGAGATAGCAGAGATAAGAGTCTCAAAACCTTTTACGGAATAAATAGAGAATAATGACAAAGTGGCGAGCAAAATTCCCGAGTCAAATCAATAGACGAAGCCACGGAAAATTCCAGCGAGTCTTCTATACAACTCAATTCTGAACAAAAATTCTCCCACATTCGTAGTTTGCAAATGCCGAACAACCGACAGGGAAAACTGCCTTCAAGCGTCTGAGAGTCCATATATATTTCTGTTCATTACTTAATTCAACCCTGCTCCAGTAGCAAAGTTGCACTTCCGTTAAATTTTCTGCTACACTGATACTCGGAGCAAGACAAATCTCCGGAGCGACGTTAATTTCTAGCTCACTTAATACAGAATTCGAACGAAGACTTGCCTGCAACTTTTTGTCGTCCGCAGCTTTCTCTGGGCATTCCTCGTTCTTGTGAGCGTCCCTCCTTGATTTCCAACGCTCCTCCCGTTCTCGTCCTACCTACCGTCTTCCCAGTTCTCTCTTTCCGAGACCTGTGTCTCCGTGTCTCCTCGGGTCTGACTGAAGTTCTCTCCAGCCTCTCTCTGGCAGTGGATCGCCGCAACCGTGATCCCTCAGCTATTTGGACTTGGTTTCTGTGCGCCTCTCGACTAGCACGCCAGGAATAAATAAGTGATCATATTTTAATTTTTCTGTTAAGTCATTCTACATCGAATGACATATCTAAATCATTATTAAAACCAGTTTTTTTTAAATAAAAGCAATCTCTACTGCAAACTACGAGCCGTAATAGTAAATTTCGAATATACAGTAATTTTATCAAAATATCACGTATATTATAATAGGTTTTCATATTGAC
>JAHWFO010101257.1:0-10503 GCA_023313115.1 Rhysida immarginata | reverse complement strand
TCAATTATGTTAACTTAGATCAAAATTAGAACCAAGATATATTAGAATGAATTGAGATGTAATATCAAATTGTATTTTTGTATTTATTTAAGAAACATATCAGTGTTTTTCCGACCAAGATTCTCTGAAAGCTTTTATTTTCCTAGTGATCAGTTATTAGGCAACCGTTTTGAACGTCGGAGTTATTTAAGCTATTTCTGTGAAAATGGAACGTCATAGGTGAAGCCCCGCCCACAGAGCCCAAGTCTGTAGAGTTGCCGAATGTGCATCGCACCGCGCCAGTCGCTCGAGTCTCTCCGTGCTTCTCCTCTCGTTCAGTTCTCGTCTTCTCCACCTGTCTCTCCAAATTTCCCTCGCGCCACCTGTTGACAAGATTCTCCAATTCTTGTTCCAGAAAACTTTTGTTTTCTGTTTTGACGCTCGTAACAACTTTCCTGTCAAGGCGAGAAGCTAACTGAAGTTCGAGTAGGAAGCATTAGCGACACGTCTCATTCGTACACAGAATAGCCATTGGTATCTGCTAGTTGGAAATTAGTTGGAAAAGTTTTAATCGTTTTGCAAGAAAGAAATTCACAGTTTTCAAATAGCGTCCTAACGTTTCTATATGGGCTTCAAAATCGGGGAAACTGACCAAGGCTCTATATAAGAAGTGGATAACGGAAATATTGCTCCCTGTTGCAGCCAATAATTCACTTTTTCTAATTGATTCGTGGTCGGTCAAAGAGATATTTCTATGTTCGATGATATTTTTCGGAAGACACACAAAACTATTAATGTGAAAATAGCCCACCGAAAACCACAAAATACATTCAGCCTTTGGATGTCTACTTTTTCTTGCAGACGAAACTGATTATTCGAAAAATAAATGAACAATTAATTATTATTGAATACGTTTCTGAAGAAACCAGAAGAATTTTGGTTACCAAAGTAATATAGTTCGTGTTCAATCAGTTATCATCAATCAGATTCGAAAATATGATTGCCTACGCATTTAAAAAGTCTGGATATGTTGGTGTTTATCCTGAACGTTTTGAAAACGCTAGTCAGATCCTGTTTTCAAACCACAAACAGTAAAAATTGTGAAGTATGCAGTCAAATTTCGTTAATTCAATGTGATTCATTGCATTACAGAAAATTTTCATTACCATTACTAATAATAAAAAATTTCTTTTGTAAATCTTTTTTTCGTACTTACAAAAAAATAAAAAAATAAAAAATCCATCATTTACCAGTTCAAATAAAAAAAAAAAAGTTCCACGGTTCCATTTATTGTTAGTAATAGGGAGTCTTGCATTATATCATTAGCTACAGATAGATTTTAAACTTTGATGTGTTCGTTAACAAACTTTATTTTGTTTGCATTAAGAAAATTTTCTTTTTATACGCTTTTCCTTAATTTGCTTTTCTGTGTGTCCGGGTCAAATCTTGTAATCAATATTAAAACCAACTTCCTGAGAAGCTAGAGAGCTGAAACTTGAGACACATGCACAGGACCAAGCAATTGGTTTTACAAATTGTTGAGGCCGGCTTGAAGAGATATAATAATAAAACATTTTAAAAGCGTGGTTTGCTGTAAAAGGGCTGGTTAAATAAGAGTGCGACCAAAATATATATTTTGTGCTAGATTGGAGCAACAATAACATTTTTTTTCACCTGGACTATAAATTACTATCTTTTCTCTATCAGATTCATTACTTTTTATGGAAAAAGCCTGGGTCCGATCGCGTACTTCCCTTGTCAGTGAAACTATTGTTTAAAATCTTACTCTGCAACGCATCGAAAATGTCTTACAGTTATGTATTACAGTACTCAGAAAGCATCTTCGGTATCCTGCGTGAGCAGTCTAAGCGTTCTGAAATAATTTCTTAATAAATGGCGCTTAGATTAGATTTCCTTCTGAGTCCTAAAAATCGGGCAATCTCTAAAAATGGGGGCATGGCCTCCCTTACAATTGCTACACCATCGTCTTGCATTGAATGTGTCCATCTCGTGGCCCTTTGTGCCACACATGGCGCAAAACGCTAGGAAGCGTGCAACTATGCAGAATTTGAAACATTGAAAACAACGCAATGAGCTGAGCATGTAATGTTTAACCATGGCCGACTTTCTCTTTAAAAAGCCCCGGTGCAAGAAAGCTTTTGAGTCTGGTTTGGGGACCCCTCAATGATCGTTTCGGGGCCTCTGCAATCGTGGGACCCGAGTGCATTGCAAATCTGAAGTTTTGATCATAATAAACTGCGTATTTTAGCATGTATTTAGATACAAGCTTCCCTCCCAAGCAAAAATGACAACAATAGCCGATTAATAATATTAACCCTAATGACATTCTTAACGTCCTGCACGTTTGGTGCCGTCATAACCGATCGCAGCGTCCAAAGATGCCCTCCAACAAAACGAATACAGTAAAACAGTCGTACGAGAAATTTACACGAACCGATAGTGTTGCGGATGGGTAGAAGAATCCGAAACTACGAGGATTGTCTAATTACCTCATTCAAACAATTAAACTTTTATCCGAGACATATTTTTACGATTTGCATTTCTCGAGAAATTATCCTGGACGGATTAAAATAAGCCACTATGTATTATGATCTTTCCCAAGACACCTACACTGTGCTGCTACTTCATTAAGAACACGCTGAACCTCCATTAGCCCTCAAAACCGGCTCTATTCGTTTGGGCATAGATTCAACAAGATTCAATCCATGCAGACATGAGAATTTCACGCAATTCCCAGACATTCGATGGAGGTGTAGGCAAGGAGCGATAGGTTCTTTCCAGCTCATTCCAAAGATGTTAAATGGGGTTGAGATCTGGGGACTGAGCGAGGCACTGCATCAAGGAGACCAATTATCATGTTCCTCGAACTAATCCACAATGATTCTGGCCCTGCGTTCTGGTGCATTATCCTGCTGGAAAAAGTCATCTGCGTGCAGATAAACTGTGATCATGAAGGAGTAAACTTGATCTGCAACATAGTTTATGTATGCTTTGGTGTTCAAACGACCGTCTACAGATATTATAGTACTCAATTCCTGCCAAAAATCATTCCTCACACTAATACACGGACTCCACCATCTTGCAAACTCCGCCCCAGACATGACAGATCCATGCTTTCATGTTGTTTTCGCAATATTCTAAACCTTCTATCAACATGAAGCAGGAATCTAGATTCGTCTGATCAGGCAACCTTTTTTCCAAACCTCAATGGTCCAATCCTTGTGCTGCTGAGCCCAGGAGGCGCGTTTTCTTGTTCTTCTCTGACAGCATTGGTACTAGAGATGGTCTTCGGTTTTGGTAATCCATTCGAGCCAAGCTGCGTTCTGATATTGTTTTCCTGTCTACTCGAGTTGCAATGAGCAGTAATGTCACATACTGTGAGGGTATGCGCAGTGGAAAAGCATTAAATAAGAAGAAAGACTACAGAGTATAACTTTTGGCTTAATCTTAAATTTTTATTAATAAAGAATTGATAAGAACAATTACAAAAACAAGTAGGAGTTGGGGCATACGATCCTACTTAAACGTAAGAATGCCGAAGGACTGAGCCTAGCCCCTAAATATCCAGTATACACAGAAAACTTAGATCAGCATCAGTGGATGCCGACTGAACACAAACACAATAATTAATCTTATAGGTAAGTGGCCCTGAAGGCTCACCGAAGTAATTTAACGGTTAATAAACAACTCGACGATTACTTTGGCTATAAGGCAAAGCCAAAAAAAAAACCTATCAGGTAAGTAAGAAAATGAATAATACGATAAGTGGACGCTTTAGCTCCACGCTCTCTTGCTGCAGTTTAAGTCTCAGGCGAAATGGGAGAAATAGAACCCTCAAAGCTAACTGCGGCCTCTTTTTACTGGCTAGCTGTGGAATAAGTTTCACCGTACCATACCTCGACGGCAACGCAAAGCGTTTAATAAATTAGCTGTAGATTACCGATATCTGGAGGGAAGAGAGAATAAATGCAATATGAGTAACGAGCCATAATGTTCCTCTCGCTATCTAATCGTTAAGCTCAAATTTAAGACTCTTCTTTAAAGCAACATACAAGTTACGCACTTACGAATACGTTAATTTATAAAGCAAATATTTACCCTGCGCTCAAGCGGGAAGAGAGAGGATTTAGAGCTTAAATATGGAGACTTATTGACTAAGGATAGGTTTTGTATGAGATTGCGGTTTAGTAAGCATCGTTCATACGTCAAAATTGCGTAAGATCAGAGCAATTACCATTAGAAGGCTTTGACATTACGCAATTTTGACGTATGAACGATGTTTACTAAACCGCGATCTCATGTCCAAAAACTCGACCCAGGTCGCCTAGCTCCTCTTGTCGGAATCCCTCATGGGTCAAGGGGGTTATCCAGATGTATTTCCTAGGCTGACAAGGATGGCAGCGACGGACGCTGGCTGGCTTGTCGAAGGGCGGAATCCTCGTCCGAGTTTGTCTGGCTCGCTGACTACGGGCATGAAGGTATTCTCGTCTCGAAGCTGCTCCCTCGACCGGGGCATAGCGGCGACGGGTACTGTCGAAACTGCTACGGAGACAGAAACTGCAAAAGTCCCATAAATATTAACCCTTGTATTTAGCACCGACGGTGGTCTATGCAGTGCATTAACTCTTATCAAGTGTTGCTGAAGAAATGCTTCCATCGCTGAGAAAACGACTCTTCATAGGCCCAAACGAGCTCTCTCTTTTTCTCTTTTTCTTCCGTCTCCTTGATTCAAACCTTCCCGCTCGACCAATTCGCTCGCGCGCTGTTTTCTGCGCCGCTTCCGTCTCTTAATTATACGACACTTTTGCCCGCGGTCGCCACCTATGTCGTTACTTAGACTTTCTGTATTATCAATAGATGGCGGGCGACTCTATATTTCCATCTTTGCTCCCCGATCGCGAAGCACCGTCGGATGAAATGGTATCCGAGTCTGTCACCGCACTCGGTGACGTCCTGTTGCTGGTTAGTGCTGATGGGGTCCTCGTCATTAGATCGCTTGAAAAAGTAACGCGAAATGGCGTCTGCTATAACGTCGCTGCTGGTCCGAATGTACAGGGTGAATATAATTAAAGTTACGTACTTGGATTTATTTCATGAAAGTTATACAGTATTTGTTATTAATTTTACGTGAACTTTTTTGTGTGATCGGTGGACAATACTTCTAGTAGCAACAGAATTTCAGATGACCAATGTGTTATCTGTTTTAATGCACCGTCAACTACTAGAACCCAGATATGTAGTGTCACTAGTAATTGACATAACTTGTCGATTATTGATAATTTCTGTGTTTAAAAAAAACGAACAAAAATATACTAATGTGATATAGAAAATAGAGTCATAATAAAGGACACATGATGGTTTTAAGTGTAACTTCTTAATTTACGTTAATTGACCTAGCTGTGTCAATTATAGGAACTTAACTGTCAATTTCTAGATCACCCACTTTGACATAAATCTTCTAGACCCTATTCGCCAATTCTTTTTGTTGGTCCTGAATCTTGTCACAGAGACGATCAACAGATAGACAAGGACAAGTTATCTTCCAAGTAGAAAACCACTACTGGTATTCTGTTTACTATGATAAGGAGTAGCATAGGATGAATTGGATGAATTTTGCAAATGGGAGAACTATCATCAAAAATTAAGTTTTTCTACGAACAATTTGTTGGCCAAGAAGTGATGATATTGCACTACTGGAAAACACCTTCATTTTCTATGGTCCTTGCACTCTACATGGGAGTAGTCTGATTTTATTTATTACTAACAGAAGACCCGGCATTGCCCTGGATAATTAGGATAAATGATCTATATGAACAATTTAAGTTTTAAAAAGCACAATTTTCGTTAATATTAAATACTTTACACACTCTTTAAAATGTTTGATTTCATCAACTACTTTTGAATGTTATCATTTTTTTGTCAAAATATCTAATAAAAACTTATAATTAAAATAGTGTCAATTACTGGTGAATCTGCCTGTCGATTACTGGTGCATTAACTGTCATCTACTGGTGATTCATGCATTAGTTAGGAAAAAATTTAATAACTTAATAGCTTTTAAAGATATAACAATTGTTTAGAGATTGGCACATTCTGCATTCTGTTTACAATTTAATGGTATAAGTAGAAAAGTTTCAAAAAGAAATTTGATTTACGTACACAGTTTCGTTTCAGAGTAATGTCTTAAACTGTCAATTACTGGTACATCTACCCTATATAGTTAGTTTAGGTTAAACTAATAAAGACGAAAGCCTCAAGAAAATATTACAATAAATAAATATGAAAAAGCCAAATACTAGAAAATTAATCTTGTTTAGAAAAGCTGTTTTATATTACAGCAAAATATTTAGAAAATTATTGAAGTGAAAACTTCTATAGGCGCACCGCATACAAAATTTTGCTGGAGAGTGAAAGTGTCTGATCCATCACGCTCGGAAGGGAAACGTTTTCCGGTAAAACTCTGGAAAACTCGGATTTCTTTATTTTAGTCATAGAAATTTTATTAATTATTAACATAACTTGAAAACGAATTCACTTTACCACACACTGTTTTCATCAATCCATTAATATGGGACAGAGCACGAACAAGATCGAACGTGAGATACCATGACTGGCACGTGCTCTAATGGTACAATTATGATACACCCTTAAAAATTTCGTAGAACCAGATATGGCAGGTAGTATATCAAACAATTCGTCACAACGTGTCATGAATGAATATATAAGAGTAACTAGTGATAGCAGACATTGGTCTAGTGACACGTGTAGGTGTAAGGATGTCTCATGAATGAATATAACGCGTAAATAATGATACGGGGAATTGTTTAGTAGCACGTGCCCTAAGGATACAACATGGCACCCTATGTTAATGTTGTTACTTTTAATGCGTAGATATGGCATGAAATATATCAAACAGCTCGTAACAACGTGTCATGACTGAATATAACGAGTAAATAATGATAGTGGGAATTAGTTTAATAGTACGTGCCCTAATATTACCACATGGCACCGTATGTTATTGTTGTTACTTTTAATGCATAGATATGGCATGTAATATATCAAACAGCTCATAACAACGTGCCATGACTGAATATAACGAGTAAATAATGATAATGGAAATTAGTTTAGTAGCACGTGCCGTAATATTACTGGCACATTATGTTACTGTTGTAACTTTCAATGCTAAGATATTCCATGTAATGTATCCAACAACTCGTAACAACATGACATGAGTGAATATAACGAGTAATTAATGATACTCGATATTTGTTTAGTAGTACGTGTTGGAGTCGTATCATTAAAGGTTTCATTACAGAATCACTGGGCTTTTCAATGCAAATATATTGTATGTAATCTAGAAGTGATCTACTGGATACTTTTGAAAAGGATGTAGTGAGATACATAGCGATGTTCTGCACCTTAAAATAAAAGCACATGAAAAAAACTAAACACTAACAAGTGCTCCATTAATAGGTTTCTGCGAAATATCTTTCCACTAAACTCGACCATTCTCACAGCCTACTGAAAGATTCGTATTTACTAGATCTCAGAAATGAACTTGTCAACAAATTAGGGAAGACGTGCAAGTGGATAAATGACCGAAAGATACAGTATTAAATTCTCCTTAAACCAGTTTACATTTCTTGTTGGCTGGATTGCTTTTTGTGGTAAGACGCACATTCATACTAGCGAGTGTTCAACGAACTGTATGATTTACTAACGTAATTCATTCGCTTTTGTTTACGTTATGGGCGGAGTTTAACCAAACTTCACGAGCTGTTTACTCATTTAAGAAATGCAATTTCGACAAAAGGTATGAGGAAACTTGTTTATTTTAAGGAGCAGACATCGCTAGATATCTCACGACATCCTTTTCGACAATCGACATCGACAATCGAACAGTGTAGTGCATCGGTATTCGTATGGAACTTGAAGCTTAGCTTCCGTAATCTCACCCTTCATAATCATATTCCAAGGGAAATACACTGAACTAGAAAAGAAGCCTGATGTACCCACAAAGGTCATCCAAAGTAAAAAAAAAATTGCCTCCTCTTGGTGGAGGAAAATTTGATTGACGATTGTCTGAACTAGGAGTATATTACATAGTAAGCCACAGAAAGACGAAAAAAATTTATGAAACCCAGTAATGTGGGAAGATGACATTGTCTATATCATCAAAATTGACATCAAGGATATGTCTTGGATTACGGTGCCTTTTTCTATGTAGAGAATGTTTTAGAATGCCAGAGACAAGATCATTATCATGATTTACCATAATAAGCAACACGGTTTTTATGAGCTCTTGAACATATTTCCCGACATGGGTCATATCGAAATCATTATGAATGGAGTAATTGCGAGCAATTTTCTTATCTAATTGTGCAATAGTCCTTACGGTAATGTTCTGGAAAGTTTGAAGTTCTTTCCATCTTGTCTTGCAAATTGTAGCCCAGACGGGCATGCCAAATAGCAAGATGACACGAACAATTATTTTGTATAACAGTAGTTTGTTATCAACACTGAGGGCACTGTTACGACCCAACAGAGCAATTAAGCTAAACTTTGCTTTTTTTGGCCTTGTTCATCGCATAAGTCACATGCATATTCTAAGATAGTTTTGAATCAAAAACAACGCCAAGGTATCTATAATTATCAACCCATTCCAAGTATTTGCCATATAACTTTAAGGAGTCAAGATTTCTCTTTTTCTTCTTAGTGATAAACATTGCTTTGCATTTGTCGACATTCGGTTTTAATCGCCACTTGCTAAACCAGATTTCACATTCTTTAAGGGCTTTCTGCAAACGTGATACAACAACACTAGGCTGGCGTGCCCATGTCAATATAGCAACATCATCCGCATAAAAATATAGCTTGCAGTAAGAGATTTCAGGGAAGTCATGTATATAGTAATTGAATAGAACTGGCCCCAGCACTGATCTTTGTGGGACACCGCCATTTATTTCACAGGTATTAGATAATTCATCTCCAACTCTGGCCTGAAAAGACCTGTTAGACAGTAACGAGTGAACTAGAATAATTAAATCATGTGGGAAGCCATTAGTTATCATTTTATAAATAAGGCCTTCATGCCAGACCTGATCAAAGGCTTTATGAACATCTAAGAAGATAACGCCGCAATACATCGAAAGATTAAGGGGAGTGTTAACATCCGCTATAAGTCTCCAAACTTGGAGCTGGCAAGAATGTTCCGCCCGAAAACCAAATTGTTCTGCACGGATGAGATTATTGGTTGTGCAGAAATCTAAGAATCTTGTGAGAATTGTTCTCTCCAAGACTTTGGATATAGAAGACAGTAAACTGATGGGCCTGTAGCTTACAGGGTTTGCAGGATTTTGACCGGGTTTAGGGATACTTAGGACAACAGACTGTTTCCATGTATCCGGAAAGTAACAGTTATCCCAACAGTCGTTTATAATTTTAGTGATATCACCAGTTACATTTAGTGGTAAGTTTTTTAAGGCATTGTTTTTAATAGTGTCTTTACCTGGTGCCTTCTTTTGCTTGAGTTTCTTAAAGCAATTTTGAATCTCAGCTACTTGTATATTATGTTTGGCCACATGATGGCTATTGTTGTAATATTTTGTTATGCTGCTTTCTACCATTTTGGATATTTCTAGGACATCCTTTTCAAAAGCACCCTGCATAAGTAAAAATCTAATGAGAAAACGAATGAAAATTAATGGTTTTATACTATATAATATTATTTATGGCTTGTTTCTGTTTCCTCCAAGTAATAACACCCATAATAATAATATATATCATTTACCTATACATTACTTATAATCGATTACAGTCGCCATAAAAGTTTTCACTTCGGTCGTGTGGTCTTAAGCACACTCACTTTTTTTAAATATACTAAAATATTTTCAAATATTTAAAATGATTTTTTCAAAAATATTTACATTTTATATAATTTTAAATAAATAATTTTAAAAATTACTTATTATTTTATTTTTATTTGAATAAAATATATAACTTAATTACATATTTATTTCTTAAAAATGCGATATTTCACACTTTAATTTGTATCAAATAAACCATTAAAGAATGACATAACCAAGTACCGAAAGGTTAAACTAAACCATTCGCGGAACAATATTTTTAAACCGCCCTATGTTTACATTGGAAGTTTCTAATGGACCATTATGATACCATTAAACCCCGTACCTTTGAAATAATTTCAACTATCATTAATTTTACGTCATATTCATTCATGACACATCATTCCAGGTCGTTTGATATATTACATGCCATATTTTAGCATTGAAAGTTCCAATGAACCATCATGGTTCCACTAAACCAGGTTCCTTGAAACCAATTTGGATTATCATGAATTTTACGTTATAATCATTCATGGCACCTTATTCCAAATCGTTTGATATATTACATGCCATATTTTGGTATTGAAAGTTCCAATGAACCATAATGGTTCCACTAAACCAGGTTCCTTGAAACCAATTTGGACTATCATTACTTTTA
>JAHWFO010101249.1:0-27520 GCA_023313115.1 Rhysida immarginata | reverse complement strand
AAGAACTTCATCTACATCCTCAATAGACTGGTTTTATTTCTACCATCGACAACATCTTCAATAGACTACATCCTTTGAGTTTTCTTTCATCTCCCAAGTTTCTTCAAGATTGGTGACTTTAATTTTATTTTTGTTTTTATTATTTCACGATTTTCCCCATTATAAGGAGACTAAACTCATTTTAAATTTAAATTAATCATTTAAACTCCTTAGATCAATAATTCTTAATATAGTCTCCTTTAACAGTATTTACTTGCGCAACTTCTGTGGCAGCCTTTCCAGGCCCTCCTGAAACCAGTTTGGCGGAGTGCGTAGTGCCCAGCTTTGACAACTGCTTGCAGTTCTTCGAAATTGGCGAAATGATGCGCAGGAGTTTTTCAAAACACCAGCAGATGATAATGACCTTATTATTACCATGCACCAGAGACATAAGCCCAATCAGTGCATTGGAAGCATGTAGACAGTTCCATGTTCAAAAAATTCCGGATAGCGTCCTCAGCTGATAAGCGTATGGATGGCATCATTCCCATTGACTAACTAGAAATAGGAATTCCATTAACAGCAAACATTATTTTCCACAACTTGTAAGCGCCCAAGTTGGTTGCCGTGCACTCCGAAAAGGAGTTCCAGGAGAGCATAGAGAAGCGCCACATAAGTGCACGAGTGCATACAGCCAAACGGAGATTATATATATATTGATTAAGTGGAGGTTTTTCATAAATAAAGTGTGTGAAAAAAAATCATACACCTCCCGTAAAATGATGGATCATTAATTTTACGTTATATTCATTCATGACACGTCATTCCAAGTTGTTTGATATATCACTTGCCTTATTTTAAAATTGAATGTTACAGCGAAGCAAACCTCGCTGTAACAAAAGTAGAGTTTGTTGGCAACAGAGGGCGCCAGTGGAAAACAAGGATAGACGGAAGGCGGGAGATTCAAGTGACAAAAACGGAAGAGCGTCGTTGGGGAAAAGGGCGGAAGGTGATGTGGCACGTGGACTCGAGAGGAGTTGGGGGAGCTCAGGAAGGTGGACAGCGACAGGGGACTCGAGTGGAAGAGCGAGTGAAGGGAACTCCTTATCGAGAATTGCTGCATGTCGTGGGAAAAGAAGTAATGCGTATTCTAGAGCGACTAGCGCCGGTAATGGCACGGCAGCACGTAAGGTAGTCGCGTTCGTACATGGAAAACGTGAGCCCAAGACGGAAAACGCCCGACCACGCCGTCATGACCTCGAGGAGAGCCTACTGAACGAGAGGCAAGAGATTCCTCCTTAGCCCGCATTGGCAGCCCCCTTGAATTTCTTAACTAGGCTGGAAATTCACTATTGGAAGGAGAATTTCATCAAAGAAGAAGCCGCACGAGTGGTCGTTATTCAACGTGAGCGTTGGATTGGAGCCTTCCCACGAGGACTGAGCGCCTTCACGAAAGATAGGGTCGGCTATCTACGAGTACGTAACTAAGGAAGCCTTGAGTGAAATTGTGAGTACTGAATTATTTTGCTATCTTGCAGTTTTGTGCTAAGCCACGTGAATTAAAGTGTTCCATGCGAATGGAAATCTCAAGTTAGCAGTTTTAGTGAACATGTGTGTGATTCAAGGCGGAATAATAGTTAAACCTTATTAAGTGGTTTCTACGGAGGCCTTTAATATTAACCTTGCCACTTAAAGTTGATTTAAGTGTATGTATGCGCACTAATGTGTGGTTACAAGTTTGTGTTTTATGCTTATATGCGAGTAAATGTAAAAAGGGTTACGGCCGTTTACAAGACCCGTATAGTGGGTTAGTGATATGACAAAATATTGAAGTCAAGCTTATCCAAAATTGTGTGTTGAAGCTAGTAAAGAGTGGCTTATTTATTTATGTCTAATTTTTTTATTAAGTGCACCAGTGTTATTTGTAATTATTCCAGTTATTATTGGCTGAGATTTAACATTATGAACTGATGAACTTTTGAACCGAAATACTGCTTTTAAGTATTGATTTAATATTTATAGTTAGTATGTAAAACGTTCATGTGTTTATGTTCATTGAAAAATATAAATGGACTGGTTTAAATTTGAAGCGGTGTAATTGTGGAAAAAAATATTTTTATCATTAATGCAGGGAGGTATTACCTGCTTTAATCTTCTGAAGTATATTTTATTACTAAGTATGGACTGTGGACTTTGCTAATTAATTCCATTCTATTCAAGCTCGAATTTTTGGAATTCGTTCATCGTTGTATATTTGCCTGTTCTAATCTAATGAGTTTTTGTTATGCCAACTGTAGTACATATGTATGTTAACAGAATCCGATATAATTTTATTATAGAGTAATATTATCTTTGTTGTTGATTTAGAGGCCGCTTTAAGTTTAAGCAGTATTATTTGAATTTTAATATGCAAAGGATTTTTGATAGTTAAGTCAAACTATTTCTGAACTCGTTTATTTGTTTTTGTTTCGACTTTTTCTATTTGTTGTTATTTTATTTGTTTTTATTAAAATTTTGTTTTGGTTTGGTTCACTGACTAAAATTGTAGGTCTGTGTTATTACCTTACTCTGCACCTTCCACTGTGTTTAAATTTGGAACGTGACATTGAAAGTTTCCAATCGCAATAATGATACCATTAAACCACGTACCTTTGAACCAATTTGGATTATCATTACTTTTACGTTATATTCATTCATGAGACATCATTCCAAGTTATTTGATATATTACATGCCATAACTTATCAATGAAAATTTTTGGGTGTGTCATAAGAGTGACATTAGAGCACGTGCAATTGTATCAATTACGACCATCTTCAAATTGGTTCTTGCGCTGAACCGTATTATCAGTTGGAGAAAACAGTAGTTAATAATGCACGTCCCCACAGTATTCTGATGGCGGAGGACTTTCCGCAAAGTGAGGATATGCAAAGCATCGAGTGGCCAGCAAGATCTCCGAATATGAAATCGTTTGAGCATGCATGGGAGAAATAACGTCTTATTCGCTCTTATTTTATCATTTCGAGTTGTTTGATATTCTACTTGCAATATCTTATCATTGATAATTTTTGAGGATATCATAAGGGTATCATTAGAGAACGTGCCATTATATCGATTTCGTCCATTTTCAAAATTGTTTCTTTCGCGGAACCAAATTTATCAATTGGCGAAAACAGTAATTCATATCCGCTTATATCTCATAGTTACGATTTGTTTGTTATAACACTTACTATCTCTTGCTAGGTGGGGACATTTACCATTGAAAATTGCTAGGTGGGGACATTTAGGTACCATTTGTGCACGTGCCATTGAACCAATTTCGTTCATCTTTGTGATTGGTTCGTGCCATGAACCATATTAATCAAATGACGAAAACAGATTTTTAAAATCTTTCATAGCCTCGGAGGAGTTTGAGTTACAGACAGACGGACAGATAGACAGACACGTTTCCCCACACTGATAGCATAAAGCACCTTTCGGTACTTAATAATGAAAACAGTTCTTCTGGAAAAATTTTGTCTCTTTCCTCAGATCGTGGCAATAGTACAGAGTGATCAAAAATCGCACACATCGATATAATATAAACCAGACGACATTAAGTAATACTACTTAATACTAAATGGCTATCCTATTCAGTAATGCAAGTACGAACTCTTTTCACCATGTTGGAGGCCACTTTGTGGAGCACGTGTACACTGATGTTGGTAATCTTATTTGTTATGTTCATCTTTAGTTCCTCCAGTGGGTGTGGCCTGTTGTTATAGGCCTTACCTTTAAGATAACCCCACAGGAAGAAATCACCACTGGCAAAACTCTTTGCTCTTGGGAAAACAACATGTTCACCAAGCAATACACAAATCACTACTGCAAGCATCGTGTGCTCAATACACATCTCATTGGTGTCTAGGTGTGTTGATGTTAATACCCATGGTGCCATCTTGCGGTAGCCGATGAAACTTTTCAACTATTACACTATTTATACACAATCGAATTTGGATGTGCGCGAATTTTAGATCACCCTGTAGTTCCAGCCTTCTGGCCCGTCCAAATTAAATTTCTTCTGATCACTAAAGATCACAGAATCCTACTCCTGCGTCCATATCAGATGGTCCCTTGCAAATTTCACAGTCTTTTTTTGTGTCGTGCGGTTTTAGGGGGGTTTCTGCTTAATCTTCTACCGTTTTTTGTGAAAACAGTTGTTTAAATAACTGCTGATGGTCCTTCGTGAAACAGTTTGTGACAATGGTTCGAGTAATAGAAGCAGCTGAAATCTATTCATTGTTTGCAAGGCTTAAACACTCGACGATGATCCTTAGGAATAAGAGCAAAAGGTCTTTCAGAACACTTCTTGGTGCCATACTTTTGGACATCATTAATGAAATTCGATGCTCACACCTAGATCTTCAGTCGGACGTGTAATTTCAACGATGTTTTTCTCCTAGTCTTTATAGGCTGATATTTGTCCCATTACAAAACTGGATAACGATTTTCCACGAACCGTTTATTTATAACTGATAATAAATAAGAAATTTACTAAAAGGTATTTCATTACGAAGTTATAATTTGCTTACCAAGATTTGGGGCCAATGCACCAATAATTTTCAAAAGAAATAAAGAAATGTGTCTTATCTTTTTGACCACCTTATTTCAGCTGTTTTTTCTCAACTGGTTTGACACAATGCAATCTGCTTAAAAAATTTAATGTCTTTCAAGGTCATCAATAAGTATGTAATATGAAACTGAAAATTATTAATTTTTTTCTGAGTCATGCTTAAAAACCTGCGTGTCTTATCTTTTGGCCAATCCTGTACAAGCCATAAACATGCTATTATTCATGCTATGATCCACTGCTTTATGAATGCTCCCTTACCGATCAAAGGTATAGGAACATATAACTCAGATTCACACCAAGTTGAAATATGTTACTCATCTAAAGCTACTATTGATGTTTGCAAAATAAGAAATTAGGGAATTTTGTTTCTTTCAAAATAAACCGCGAAAAAGAAAACATTTGAGCACACATAGCCGTACAAAGACCCCATTGTTAAAGCGGTGTTTGTTCCATTAATGCGCTTGATGGAACTTCTTTCTTTCACTACTCACAGTCAGCCATAAGTACGAATCCACTTTACATAAAAGCAATGGGAGTAGCAGCAGACGACAACCGAATGGATTCTCAAGTTTCTAACAAACTTAGTATTTAAAAATATATTATAAAAATTAGCTGATTGCCTTCCAGGAAAAAATGTGTATAGTAATTAATAACTATTTCCTTAATTTATTACTTCATTTTATTAATTATTTCGGTAATCTTAGTAAATTTTCCAGGGCTGGCCACATGCAAGGCTATCGAATAATACGCTGCATTGGTGAGGGGGTGGGTATCGCGGTGCTTTATAATTTTAAATAAAAAAAAGTGTTCATGAATGCTTACTTCATTTTATAAATTATTTTGAGACGAATAATTGTACATCAAAATTAAGGTTTTGTGCTTAATAACAGTGCTCTAACTGCAATTCTTTGGCTGCCGCCGTTGACGATTTTGCATCCCCTCTTATCGCCATGTTTTTTGAACTTTTCATTTCCGGAGCGCTACTGCTGTTGCGCAACGCCTTCGCTTCCAAGGTATGCTTGCGTGTAAACAAAAAGTTTTCTCGTACACCTTCGTTTACTTCCCTTGTAGAGTGCCATTAAGTCTATAGCAAGATGGATATACAATTATCGAAAATCTTCACTGTAGGCATAAGATTCTTAAGAATAGAAAGATGCCACAATTTTAATTCCATTAACAACGGCCTTTAATTTATGTTACGAAGCTTATTAAAGGCCTTAAAAAGACCCTTTAAACATTAGGATTTTAAGCTTGCAGTTTAAGGATTGCATTCAAAAGTGGGAAGGTTTTCGATGGGCAGTACTTATAGGAAATCTTAAAGTTACCATTCCATCTCTGGAAAAGTCATGAATCTATATAATTACCTTTACCTTTATTCTTGTGATTTACACTTTGTCAGAGAGAGCACTCGAAACATTATTAAAAGCTGGAAAGAGCAATTCGCAAATAAAATATTGTGGTTCGGAGAGATCGAGTGTCGCCAAATATATGTTAGAGTCCGATCACATCATTATTTTTAGATAATTTTATGTTACTTATGTCTATCAATTCAAGAAATCAATTAAACTGCTTTGAGAGCATTGAAATCCATAAAAGGGATTTTGATAAATTACACTAATCAACACACATTTTGTAATTATGACCACACAGTGTTCTTAGTAGTAATTTGTATGTAGAATCCAATCTGCTTTTAGATTTTTTTCTATCACGTCACGTTTCCAAGTTATGCACTTCGGGACCTCTATGTTAAAGTAATGGATGTGAAGAGAAAAGTCTGCAATGTTAAACTATCCATATTTTGGGGCCGCAAGAAAATTTATCAGGCCCCAAACACTGAATAATTTTAAAATGTTTCATTGAAAAAAAGAAATCTGTGCGTGCTAGAGAAATTTCAAAATTATATTCGTATTAAGCAGAAAAAATACTACCAAAAATCACCCACTTGAATTTGGTTAAAAGAAAAATCTTAAATTTTGTTGGCTAGTGTTATTAAATGCTGACATGGGGCTAATCCCAGAGTCTGTTCTTTTTTTATTTATTGAATCTTAGGTTTAGTTGTTCTGCTCCGTTTTCCTAGACTTATCTCCTCTTGTTCTTTTTGCATTCTTAAAATTATGTCTTGTGCCTTCGAGATATTATCTGGCATTTCATATCTCGGGGTTTTTTTTGTGGTAAGAGATATTTTCCTTCCTTTACAGATTGATCTCCTTTGATCGTATGATTTTAGAAAAAGAGAAAAAAGTTGTTTGACTATGATGAGATATTTATAACCTAACCCTTTTAAATTACAACTTTATTATTAAGCTTCAAACTTAAACCTTAGTATTAAAAACTTATATTAAAACTTAATCGGCTAACCTGGGAGGTTCTTCTGATCTCATTCGCTTCTTCAAAGGTTCGTAAGAGTCTTCCGCTGTTTCCTCTGGTTCATGTGAATAAAAATATAAAGAAAGAATAAAGTGTTAAAAATGAAAAACCATTTCTGCATTCTAATTTAAATCAATGCTTAAATAGCAAAAACAGTTTCCTAATTTAAAATATTTATATGAATATGTTCTAATCGATGCCTTTTATTAAAGAATAAATTTTGAATGCTGGTCACATGCGGAGGAGGCACGGCAGAAGTAATGGCGCCTGATAAGGAATATGATATGTCGCAATATTGAAAAACTTTGGATCCCCACAGAAACAGTTTAGTACACTATATGACGGTTTCCTAATAATGAAATGTTAAAGCAGATAGTTCATTCCAGCTCATCAAAGTTTTTCTGTAGTGATCTTTTATATCTTTAAACGTAACATAACTTATGTAAAAATCACGTATTTTTAAATGGTGATTTCTTAGTGAAATTTATTTGCAACACTCTAACGAGAGTAATAATATCCAAGCTATCAGAATCTTGGTTCCATGTTAAAAGAACAACAATGTCGACTCCATAATCCTTCTGAGACAGTACTTAGAAATAAATTAGACCTGGGGGTAATCACCCCAATGAAATGGCGCCAAATCTTTCTTTCCCTAAGCATAAATTTTGCAAGAACAAAAAAAAAATTCTGATTATGATTTGTAACCTATCATAAAAAGCATTTGTTTCCAAATAATTTAGATCTGTATAACATAGTGGAAAGCATATCTCGTTGTTGGAAGGAGATGAGCGTAGATGTCTCACTTGTCAGACATGCATTAAAAATTATATTCTGCAAATATATTATGAGAAATATATAACACTATATAACACTCCTATAGGAGTAGTTGAGAGAAGGGATAAAAACCGTTCAGGCGACGCCGAACTACTCAAGCCACAGAGGCCATACTACTTCCAGCTGAACGTCCCATATTGAAGAGCTTCTTACGTTTATATGGTGTGACTTTAAAATCTACTTAAAGCTGTTTATCACAGATATTTGCCAACCTTATTTAAGCGAAAACTCGCTTTAAACTGTATTTTATCAAGAATATAAAAGAATTTCAATGACAAATTTAATACTAGAAGACATTTTTCTTATGATATTTTTTCCTTCTTTTTTTTTTTGGATAATTTTTACTATTTTAAATTTCACTACTTGGTACCATAGAAATTTATAGGATAAGTTAATGTGACATGAAAAATATTAAAGCCTGTGAAAACTATTGAGGGTTCTTTTTTGTGCGTCTAAATCAGAAAGCTTAGATGATTATCTTTAAACTATTAAAGTTTAGCGTTTTCTCTGCGGTTCTCTGGAATTAATTAATACTGCCTCTGCATTTTGGATAAAGAAAAACAAACGCCAATCGTGAACAGTTGGTTTTGTCAGCTGGAGTCCATCTGTCCATCCAAGGACGTTCGCTAGATTTTCTTTCTTGCTCAAACTGCCTATGGAAGCACTTTCAAATTCTAAACAAATTCGCATTTCGTCGGGTCTCTTTATACAAACGTTCGCGAACAATTTTAAATACTGCCGTTAAATGTTGAAATCATTCCATTTTTATGTAATAATTGATAATTGAGAGATTTTTACATCTTAAATCTTATTTTCAATAAAAAATAATAATGCAACAACTTATGATTTGTCACAAAAGAGAATTTTTCTAATTCTGTGCATGCGATTTCTGTAAAAATACTACACAACCCGGTTTTTAACCTTTTTTTAAGTGATAGGTGATTATCATTTTAGGTTTTAACCCCATGTTAGCTATGTAAATATTCCTTTCATATAAACGCATTTATATTATAAATTCAAGAAATTTCTAAAGAAATTTTGAAATCAGTAGGAGCCTACTTTAAGCATATAAAAGGAAGTATATCTATGATTTAATTACTAGGTAAATAACATCTTTAATTTGAATTTCAAGATCATGAGTTTACATCCTGGCAATTTAAGTTGCATTTTAAGATTCATAGATAGAAAAATTTTTGTCCTGAATGATGACTTCTGCAATTGCGTCATTAACTTAAACAAATCTAATTCTTTAAAAGTTACTAAACTTTTATCCTCGATATATATTCATAATGCCATCCTGAGAAATAAAATTTCTTTCACCCACAAAAGATTGACGAGGTGAATAAGTTCGTGGTGAATTCAAATATGCAAACCATTAATATTTAGCACTTACAGATTTTTTGCAATACTCAAATAAAAGTTTTATCGTGTAGCGTTTGTAATATAATTAATCGTATAATCTGTAACACAGTGGATGAAAAAGGATCCAGTTGCAATGTCCTTAAGAAATAGAAACACTTACTGTAGGCAGACCATTTTCTCCTAGGTTCTTCGTTCAACCTCTTTATGTTTTGATGAAACTTTATTAGTGAAATTAGAGCATTCTAAACATAAACAAAATGTGGAATTGTGAAAAATCTGTACCTGTTATGGAACCAACTGATGTAGTTTTTAATAACAGGACTTAGGTTTATTTTTCCCAGAAAATCTCAGGCCTGTGTAATTTTTTTAAATATGATAAGTAAGGAAAAAGATGAAATTTGTTCTTAAGAGACAAACATGTCTCAATTTTTTCTTTACATAAAGCAAGGTTTTTACAGTAGAGTGAATGGGGCAGCCGAGAATACGAATATGCGTTGTTGAAGGAGTATATTTCGCGACTTTTTATAATTTTAAATAAAAAAATATTCATGGATGCTTACCTCGTCTCATAAATTATTTCGAGACGAATAATTGTACAGAAAAATTAAGGTATTGTGCATAGTGGCACTGCTGTAACTGCAATTCTATGGCGACCCCCGTTAACGATTTTGTTTCTCCTTTACTATATGTTTTTTTATTTTTCACTTCCGCTACTGCGTCCGCGCAATGCTATCGCTTCCAAGGTATGCTTGCGCGCAAACAAATACATGTACTTCCATTTACTAGTTCGGATGGTTACCTTTTAAGTATCAAGAGCTACTACAAATTCCCCTTGTTCCATTCATGCAAGGTAAATTCATAGACCACCTGATCTTCCAGCAAGACAATGCATCTCGCCATGCAAAAAAGAACCAAAATGCCACAACTTTAGATTGGCCAGCATGCAGTCCCGATTTAAACCTCATAGAAGATCTATGGGGTGATCTTGAGAGAGCAATTTATGCCAATGGCAAGCAATACAACTCAGTTGCCGGACTACGGCAAGATCAGTGCTGCCAATGAAATTTTTATAAATACACACCACGGCCTACGAGATTACACGCTTTTACACGCTGGCACAACCGCATTACACACACAAATTACACACAAGAGGGAGCAAGTGATACTAGCCTTTTAAAGTTCTAGATTAGGAAAGTACGGCAAACTTCGTCGTCTGCTACCAAATCCGCCATTGTTGGCCCAATTGGCCCTATCAAGTGAGTTACGCTTCGTCTAAAATTCGACTTAAATGCATCCTTTTCGCAAATTTTCTTATTATTATCTTCTGGAAATATAACTGACAACCAGTAAATTCTGTATCTATTGATTTTTCTTTAAGTTTTGTTTTCAATTTTAATATTTTACATATAAATAATAACGTTGAGGCAGTTTAATGATAACCAGATTAAGTTTTTAGTTTATTTTCACTTTATTTATTTATCCTTAATAAACGATTTATATGTAATTAATAAATTTTAAAAAACACTGTGTGTAGTTTTTGTAATTTTATTTATCAAAATATAATTTTATAAATTTTTATTAAACATAACTTAATAAACTTTTATCAAATTAATTTTTATATTTATATCAAAAATTTCACTTTACCATTTTAATTTTATTAAATTATAAAAATTATTAAATTATTAAAAAAAGTATAATTAAAATTTTAAAAATATAAAATATAATTTAATAAAATATGAACTATTAAATTTAAGTTTTTGATTTAAATATAAAAATTACTTTGATAATTAAATTTTGATAGAAAATTTTAAAAATTATGATTTGGACAAACGATCCGTTTGACTACAAAAAAAAAATTACAAAAAAATAACTACACATGCAATGTATTTTAAAATTTATTCATTTATGGAGATTTTTAATATTGACGTAAAAAATCTACCCAAAACTTATAGTTAGAATTTTCTATATTTTTTTTAACCCAAATAGCAAATTTTCGTTATTCAATTTTATACGTTATATTCAAGTTTAATGATGAGTGATAATTAACTTTGCTAAAATAAGATGAAAATAACATGGACGTTTTATTTCAAGTTTTGTCTCCACATTTCACAGACAGTTTAGCCTTGTTATATTGAATTGTATTTTCTTAAAAAGAACTAGATTCAACAAAAAATTATATATTTTCTGATCGTCTGAGAATTGCAAAATGCAACATTTCTATAACATTCGGTGAAGTTATAATATAAACATACTTGCTTCTTCGGATATTTTAACGAATTTATTAACCTCCAGGGAGCATAGAATGAAGGATCCTGAAATTTTGCTTATTCGGATTAAAATTTAGGACCAATCACCGAATATTTCATTAAAAATTTAATCTAAATTGCATCTTCCACATGCATTTCAATGGTATCTACCGCTGCGTTTGGGCCAACAATGGCTGACAAACTCACGTGATAGCCGTTCTACCAATCAGCAGCTGCGGGCGGCGCGGAAAAGGTTGCCGTACTTTCCTAATCTAGAGCTTTAGAGCCTTTGCAGAATTGCTTCAGCTTCACATTCATGAATTCATGTATTTAAAGATCATTCAATTTTAATTTTTTACAATATGAAGTATTAAGATTAGTTATAGAAATCATACCAATACTAGAGTAGAACAATTTTTTTATTTAATAATTTAACAAAATTATTGAACAATTTAATATGCTCGGCTCGGTGCTAGGAGTGCAAGTCGGAGTGGAGTGGTTGTGTGTAGGAGACCGGAGAATAATCTAATAATCTAATCTAGATTTATGGTCTGGTCGATTACACGCAATGACACACAAAATTTTTTTTACACACACCTGACTCAAATTACACACAAATCGTGTAATTACACGCACATTGGCAGCACTGATTACATGCAATATTTTAGCATTGAAAGGTCCAATGGACCATTATGGTTCCACTAAACCAGGCGCCTTTTCATCCATTCAATAATTTGACTTTATATTCATGACACATCATTCCAAGTTGTGTGATATAAAACATGCCATATATCAGCATTGAATGTTCCAATTAACCATAATGGTTCCATTACGTTAAAACATTTTCAACTATCATTAATTTTACGTTATATTCATTTATGACACGTCATTCCAAGTTGTTTGGTATACGAGGCCTGTGCGAAAAGTGTCCGACCTTCGGCCGGGAAAAAAAAATTACACACCTGGAGCATTGGAAACCTAATCACCCTCAAAGTAGTCTCCTTGGGACTCCACACACTGCTCCCAGCGGTACCGCCATTGTTGGAAGCATTCCTGGAAAGCGTCTTTCGGAATGGAGTTTAGCTCGGCTATCGTTGCAGCCATAATGTCCTCTCTTGTCTGAAATCGCGTTCCTTTCAATGGCCTCTTGAGATTGGGGAACAGCCAAAAGTCGCAGGGGGCCAGGTCAGGAGAGTAAGAAGCCTGCTGTACCACGGGAGTCTGGTTTTTCGCCAAAAAAGTCTGAACCAAGTTTGGTTTTTGAGGCGCCAATTGCCTGTTGACCACAACTGCGGTCTCTTGCGCCACACTGCATTACGTAGGCGACGGAGGACATCCCTGTAGTACTCTGTGGTGATTGTTTGACCCTGTGGTGCGTACTCGTGGTGTATCACACCGCGAGAGTCAAAGAAAGCAGTCAACATCACTTTCACTTTGCTGCGCACTTGGCAGGCCTTCTTTGGTCGTGGTGACGAGGAATGCTTCCACTGTGACGACTGATGGTTTCCACATGGCTGTCGCCCAGTTTCTGGCAAAATTTGATGCAGTAACGCTGCTCCAGTCATTCCGTCATTTTCCTTCAAATCAAAAACCGACGAGAGCACAACACACTACCTCCCTCTAATGCTGATTGCCAGCAACTGACGCTATTGAGAGGCGGGAAAAAATTCACGCATGCGCACAAAGGTTCAAGGTCGGCTCATGCAAGCAAGCGCGATCCAAATCCATCAAGTTTTCGCAAAAAAAAATTAGGTCGGATAGTTTTCTCACAGGCCTCGTATATCTTAGCATTGAAATTTTCAATGGACCATAATGATACCATTAAACCACGTACCATTGAAACAATTTGGATTATCATTACGTTATATAAATCCAGGACGCATCATTCCAAGTGTTTTGATATATTACAGGTCACATATTAGCATAGAAAGTTTCAATGAACCACAATGGTTCCACTAAATCCCAGGTGCCTTTGAACCAATTTCGACTATCAATAATTTTAATTTTTATTCATTCATGACACGTCATTCCAAGTTGTTAGTTATCTAAGATGTCAAAAAGCCTGGTAACATGGTAGGTATCTCGGAAATTAAGCATTGTACGAAAAAATGTCCATAATCAAAAGTGCGTTATTTCGTGGGGGACATTCATCAGAGGGGGGGGGGGATACGTTTGAAATCTTATATAGTAACCCCTATTTTTAATGTTATATTCAGATTGTATACAATTTTCGAGAAATGTTTTATTCTTGGTGTTTTTTCAATTGATCCAACCGTTTAGGAGATAGAGACCCTGAAAGTGTGGAACTTTAAAGTTTTGAACCCATTTTTATCGATGAAGTCAAAGAGATAGAGAGTGTGTCTTATACACATTCCTATTTTAATTTTTCATGTGTTTAAGAATCCGAAGTCAGAATTTCAAAAATCCAATATTTTTCAATAAATACTCGCAGACTCTGCCTCCAAAGGACTGCTGCTCCCAAGACTGCTTGTGCACTAAAAATTTTGAATTTCTGAAATTTGACTTCGGCTTCTTAAAGACCATTAAAAAGTAGAATAGAAATGTCTGCAAGACCCACTCTCTATCTCTTTCTCTTCATCGATAAAATTGGGTTCAAAACTTTTAAAGTTCCACAATTTCAGGGCCACTATCTCCTAAATGGTTGGATCATGATGTAAGAAGGAATGGTGTTGAAAGTTACAAGTCTGTTCTTCATGATGTGGTGGATAGATAAAGCACTATTTCGCGCGTTACTCGCTAGATGGCAATCACACTTAGATGGCGACTCGGCGAAGATGGCGATATTAACTAATGTGTTTTTAGCATCGCTTCAGATCCCAAAATAAGTAAGTAATTAATCAGAATGGGCAAAACTTGTTATGTGCCGAATTGTACATCAGGGTACAAGACAAATACAGAAAAAGTAAGCCTCTTTAAAGCTCCAGGGGATAAAGATTTACTAGCGCAATGGCAACGAGCGATTCCTCGTAGTGACGTATTGTTAACTCAAAAAAGCTTTGTGTGTGAAAAACATTTTACGCAGGATGAAGTAGTGAAAACTTGGTCAGCTGAATATAATGGCAAAACAATAATGCAGGGTACCAGGAGACCGAAACTTGTCGCCAATGCTGTTCCGAGTTTATTTCCTGAGTGCCCTAAATACCTCTCAAAAGTTGTTAAAAAGAGTAAACCTCCTGTTGCAAGAAAACCAACAGAGCCTGCCCGAAAAAAAAAGAAAACAGTGAACAGTCAGAGCTATGATTTAGAATGTGATAGCCCTTGTTCTCCTGGAACTGAAGCAGATCCCGACATTGCATCCTTCAGTTTCAGTGAACTTAAGGAGTCTGCTGATACAGTCCTTCCGTCATCATCATGGGCTGTCTGTATTACAAATTATGAAGGCTTTCAAATGGTTACATACAGCAAGTTGGAAGTAGTGCCTGAGACAAAAGTAGCAGAAATTGTAAAACAGCTCTGTTTTACTAATGATGATAATCATTTACAATGGACAGCTTATATTTTCAAGCAGCCTGTTTGTTTGTCGTCACCAAATAATGGAGAGATTCATGGATTGGAAGATGTGAAGGAGTTATTGGGAGTATTGGATAAAACAAATGTTTGCTCTGGTGGCCCAAAAGTTATAGAATTTAAAAATGTGCAGCCAGAGAGTGCCTACAAAGATGTTACCGAAGTGTGGCGGCATAAAAGGTGTACACTATTTATCAGTGCTGAAGGCAGCTGTAAGTTCTGTTCATCTTTGCACAACACACTGCGATTAAACCAAATTCGCAAAAATTCTCGTACTAAAACCCAACGCATTCGTTTGATGCTATCCCCATCAAAAAAAAAGTGTTACAAAACTTCGCAAAGCAATGTATGCTCGTGCAAAGAGAGAGAGAAGATGGAATAGAACCCGTTTGGCATTACAGAAAAGAATTAAGAATCGACAAGAAGAAATAACCAAACTATCAGAGGAGTCTCTTGAAGAAAAATTAGACAGTCTGAAGCTTCCTGAGGGACAAAAAATGCTCAAAGTGGAATGTGTAAAAAGTGCTAAAACAGCGTCTAAGTATGGCAGAAGGTGTGCAGATGAATGGCTTCTTACTTGTCTCCTGCTACATATTAAAAGTCCCAGTGCTTACAGGTTCCTTCAAATAAATGAACTTCTCCCTTTACCAACTGTTAGAACAATTCGTAATTACCTGAGAAGGGTACCAACAACTTGTAGGTTTGACCCAAACTTCTTTAAAGCCTTTAAATCAAAAATTTCATCCTTATCAAAAAATAACAGGCGGGGGATACTAATTTTTGATGAGATCCAGGTGAGAAAAAATATTTTTGTTAATTCCAAGAACATGACTTTTGATGGTTTTGTGGATTATGGGGACGAGGTAAGCCAACAACCAATGGACCAAAATGAATTAGCTGATCATGGCTTAGTATTTCTTTTCAGGCCATTATGCAAAGAATGGGTTCAGCCAATTGGTGTGTTCGCAGCACGCAATGCCACAAAGTCAGAAATTCTACTGGCTTTAATCGTGATGTTGTAAAAAAATAAGATTTTTTTAGCCATCACATTTTTTTATCTTGAAATAATGTAAGCTTGGATTTATAAAAATTTTAATATCTAAGCTAAGGTCTAATGTGTGTAAATCTTCTAACTGTAATTTTTTTTTTTGTATAAAACAAAAAAATTATTATTTAATTAATCAGTTTTGAAGATTTTATTTTGTCATACAACAATGTTTGTATGAGAAATAATTGTTAAGTTATTTCAGCTGTTGTTCCATAATTTACATGCTAAAGCTTCATGGAGTACATTGCCATTGTTGTCATGTGCTAGTCATGAGCCTTTGGATTGTTGCTCCAAAAGCTTAAATTGGACAACACTGCAAATTTTCTTTACTACTCTGCTACTCTACCAGTCATCTCTTCAGACCACCAGCTAGGATAGAGCGTCCACGAGCCCCGGCGGAGCCAGAGGAGATCGGCCCGTCGATTTTCAGTGTTTGTGAGTGACTTTTAAACTTTATAAGATTTTCACACAGCGATCAACATCTAACGCTTGTGTGAAATCTTTCTGTGACTTTGAGTGGCCCTCCCCCCGGCAACTCCGGGGGAGGTTTCACTCCTCCCCGAACTCTTTGTGACCTTTTCATTCACCATGGAGAACATGGTGAATATGATTGCCGACGGACCCTTTTCCGTCGGCATGTTCATGAAGGAGTTATACTCGAAAACGAGTATACCTCCTGTTCTCCCGTCTGGCGATCCCGCTGTTTTAGTCCTACAGAGGCTTACCCCGACTGAGTCGAGGATGCTCTGTAGGCAGCGTAATGTGGCAGACCGCATAGTGTCTGCTGATATCATCAAGGTTGGACAGACCACCGTCCACCTGAGCTATGCAGAACCCGGATATGTTCCAGTCGTTATCCGGGGTGCGTCGCCGCTGATGACCGAGAAATATCTCAAAGGTTACATGGCTGACTACGGTGTGGTGCATAGGGTTTCGTACCCTCAGCACCCTGATTCTCCTCTTCAAAAAACGGGTGACATCGTAGTCTACATGGATTTACACAGAGACATTCCCAAGGATGTTGTAATGCGCGGAGATAAAGTCTCCGTGTCTTACAAAGGTCAAAGGCAGTGCTGCTGGTACTGCAAGAAGACGGCTCACGTCAGGAAGGACTGTCCTCTCTTGGTGAAATGTAACTACTGCCACAAAGTAGTTAACAAATTTCACCAGTGCCCAGAGAGGACCCTTGCATCGCCAGCAGCTTCACCATCGCCTAAAGGAGTGTCTCCCCAGCAACCTTCGATGATGACATCACCGGCCAAGTCAACAGAGCCGAGCAGAGCCACGTCGCCTTCACGCCCACCTCGAAGGCAGCGTACGACGCAATCTCCGCCACCTATGGAATCTAGGAAGGAGATGCCACCGCCTCCAGCGCCACTAGCTGATAAGCCGAGGGAGGAGATATCACACACTCCTCCCCCATCAGTGATCCTAGACGGCGCCCCCTTCCCTGGGCCATCAAGCGACATCTCGATGGTTGAGGAGGTGAGCTCTGCAGAAGATGATGTGGACGTATCGGCGTTATCCGAATCTATCTTCCCAGAGGAGGATTTTCCATCTCTTCCTCCGCCGGCGAAGACATCGGCTTCGCAGCCACTTCGGATTGCTTGTGCGCCCACTTCAGCTTCAGTGTCATCATCTGCTGGGAATATGAGGTCATCAGCACCAGCACAGCGGGATGTGCCTGCGACGTCATCCAAATCTCGCAGGCACAAGACCAGACGGCATCACAGCAGAAGGGACGGCGTTGCTGCTTCTTCTTCTACCGACCGAGACAGCTGCGAGGGCCATCATCGCAGCACTTCGTCTTCATCCTCTTTTCGTTCTCCGAGGCGGAAGTCGAAGGAGCCTCCACCATCATCAGTGAAGCTCCAGTCTCCTTCGGAGAAGTGTCAAGAACCAGCAACGTGATTCCACAATGAAGGTCATCTCACTGAACGTGCGTTCCCTGGGTTCGTCTTTTAAGCAATCGGTTTTGTCGACGTTTATTGCCCTGTACAGGCCGGACATACTTGTGCTTCAAGAAGTGAAACTTGACCCTTCACAAGTATGGTACGATCTTCCCGGCCTTCGCAGACAATTCCCTCGTGGACAGTTCTACATTAACTCTTCGTCACCGTTTGGGCAAGGGGTTGCAACTATCATTCTCAACCCCTCCATTCAGGTGTCGAATTATTTGTGCGACAGCGAGTGCAGGGTAATATCTTTAGACATTACATCCTCTAAATTTCAATTCCGATTGCTTAACGTGTATGCTCCGTGCGCGAGTGCAGAGAAACGTGATTTTTTCAACGAACTACAAGCCTACCTGTGTTCATCATTTCCTGTAGTGATTGCTGGTGATTTTAACTGTCGTCCAGACGCCAACAACATCTTTCGTCTGGACATGTGCATCGCCTGTGCCAGCAAAACGCATTGTTTGATCTATGGCCAGTGAATTCTCGTGGTGATCTCAGTGGGTTCACATTTCATCAAGGTCCCACTGTGGCATCACGACTTGATCTTTTTTTGGTCGACAATGTGTTTGCTGGTGCAGCTGGAACGATGGAGGTTATTCCTTGTGCCTTTTCCGACCATAGTGCCATCTTGTGGTCGTGGGATCCTCCATTTGTTTCTCCGGCAATCGCTGCAGATCGAATCACCAACAAGAACTGGTTTCTAAACGTTTCTCTGCTCGACAACGAAGAGTACCGGGGAATGTTCGTTCAGTTTGTGGAAAAACATCTCCACAATGTGCCTCCTACGCTTGACTCGTGGTTGAACTTTAAAACCAAATTAAAGAAATTTTTTCGGAAGATTGGATTGGATGCAGCCAGACGCCGTCATCGTTACCTCCTCATGCTGCAAGAAATCTTACGACTCCTCCGCTGTTCCACCCCTAAGGAGGAGTTCCAGGCTGAAATTCAACAGGTGAAGAGCGAAATAAACGCTCTAATGATCCGGAAAGCTGCCGGCGCAGCACTCAGGGCCAAGCTTACCTGGGCTGCTGACGTCCGGCATATGTCATCGGCAGCCTTCGCTGAGGAGAGGCGTCGGGCTAACAATAAACATTGCCATCGATTATTGGTGGAAGGTGAGGAAGTGGAATCTGATGCTGACATCTTATCAGCCTTCCACTCTCACTTTTCATCATTTTTTAGCCATCCAATCATTCCGTCTGACACCACGAAGCAGTGGATTGAGGCATTGAAACCTTTTTCTGTGGAATCCGATTCGTTCATAACACGTCCCTTCACCGAAGATGAATGCAAGAAGTTTCTCTCGGCAGACGGCCGTCATCAGTCCAGCCCGGGCTTAGACGGCATTCCTTACTCCTTTTTCAATTCGTCGTGGAAACTTCTTGGGCCTTTCCTGGTGCGAGTCTTCAATTCAATCCTTCAAGACCCGTCTTCCATCACACCGGAATTTACTGTAGGGAAGATCATCTTACTCCCTAAATGCCCGGATCCAAAACTCGTGACCCAGTGGAGACCGATTACACTACTCAACACGGACTACAAAATCTTCACTGGGGTGTTCCAACAACGGCTTAAGCTCATCGCCGACGAGTTTTTTGATCCGGGCCAATCCTGCTCAATTCCAACGCGCAGGATGACTGACAATCTTATTACTATTCGGTGTGTTATGGAAGAAGCGCAAGCTCGTCAACAAACTCTTGCGGTGTTAAGTCTCGACCAGGAAAAGGCGTTCGACAAGGTGAATCACGAATTTTTATTCCAAGTGTTTCACCAGCTTCATCTTCGGACTTTTGCTGTGATTATTTCCTCACTGTATGCATCGGCCACATCATGTGTGGCGGTTAATGGCTCCACTTCGTCTACCTTTGAACTCTTGAAAGGTGTCAGGCAGGGGTGTCCTCTGTCGCCTCTTCTGTACATCTTCTATTTGGAGCCATTACTCCAGTTCTTGAACCGCCACCCGGAGGTTCGGGGATATGAGTTACCAGCTGCGTCTATCAACATCAGGACATTAGCCTACGCAGATGACGTTGTGTTGTTTGCTTCTGACTCATATTCCCTGAGCATTTACAAACAAACCTTCGATCTCTTCAGTACTTCGACGGGGAGTACCATCAACCTCGTCAAGTCGAAGGGAATTGCGATTGGGAAATGGACGATCGACAAGCTCAAGTCTTTCCCAATAACATGGTGTGGCCAGATCACAGTGCTTGGTTTCATTTTTTCCTTTTTACCGGACATGGACTCTTTCCATTGGCAGCAAGTGGTGGATAAGTGTATTGCCCGCCTTGACAGGAATTTTTGTTTTCGTACGTCTATGTTTGTCAAGGTGCGGTTTGTTCAGACTCACATCTTATCACTGTTATCATCCAAGTGCCTATTCACTTTACCACCAGCAAACATGCTCCACAAAGTTCGCAGTGCTATTGTTAATTGTGTGTGGGGGAGTTCTGCTCGGTGTCATCCTGTTCGAGCAGGTTTTCTCTTCACTCCCTTTGAAAAGGGAGGGTTAGGCCTGCCCGAGATCCGACGATACCTCATTGCAGCAAGGCTTGCTGCAATGATTCGTGTTTTTCTCTTCCCCCCACCTTTGTGGGCGAACTTTGTGTTTATATATCTAAGAGTGTTTTTTAAAGTGAATAGGATACCGTTATCGCCCTTGCTGCCAATAACTATTAATGTGCGTCACCCATTGATATATCATCTCTTTCAAGGGGACCTTGTGACTTTTCTACCGGCGTTACGACAGATGGACATCCAAGAATGGGGTCATCTTCATTTATCTTGGTTTTATCAGCAATCTGACCAGGGCGAGACAACCGACATCTTTCGTCTCTGTCCAGACTATCCGTGGTCAGCCATTTTAAAGGCGTTAAAATCCGTTGCCTTTGACGGAACCATTTTTTCCATTCAATGGCGGTTGCTGCACCACGGATTTTACTCCCTCCAACGTCTTCATCTATGGAGGGTGGTCAGATCTGCTGGTTGTCTACATTGTGGCGTCATAGAGACAATCCAGCATTTATTCTTCGAGTGCTCGTTTGCTCAATCCATTTGGAATCGTTTGTGCCTTCATTACCATCTTCCAAGGTTTTCTTACACCTTTGTACGATTCCTGATGGATGATTCCACCGGTGATCCACTAAATTCAGATCTAGCGATACCTATTATGTTTATAAATAAGGAGCTCTGGTCGGCTAGAGTGGACAGAGCGAGGGGGATTTTTTCCACACCGTCATCTGTGTGGAAAAAAGGATCATCACATCTACGGTCCTTCCTCCTCTTGGAATGGTATCGTCTAGGTCCATTAGTATTCAAAAGGCGTTTCGCAACATCCAAACGCCTTTGTGAGGTCATCGGAGGGGACCATAGTAATAACTATGCTCACCTATATACGTTCCCATTAGACTTCTGATGACCTACCGGTGGAATAACGAGCCTCGAATCTGAGGCGTTTATTAAAGCGTCGAAGCCTATGACAGGCTTCACGTTCATAACGCTTTACGCATGTGCGCCTGAGCACCCTGCTTTAACATCGATTTAAGGGTGCTCGCTGGAGCAAACACCATCTGCTCCAGCTCCAACAGCAGACCTTGGTCAGAAAATTGTGTAGTGTGTTTGCCTCCCCCTGGTGTTTCCTGGGGGAGGTCTACTTTCTCCCTCCAAACTAAAAACTTTCTTAATATCAACCATGGATCGCATGGTTGATATGATTGCCGACGGCCCCTTCGCCGTCGGCATGTTCATGAAGGAGTTATACGCAAAAACGCGTATACCTCCGGTTCTCCCGTCGGGTCACCCCGCTGTGACTGTTCTGCAGAGGCTTTCTTCGACAGAATCGAAGATGCTCTGCAGGCAACAGAACGTAGCAGACCGCATAGTGGCTGCGGACTTCGTCAAGGTTGGACAAACCACCGTCCACCTGAGTTACGCCGAACCCGGATACGTTCCAGTTCTTATCCGGGGCGCATCGCCACTGATGGCTGAAAAATATCTCCGAGACTACATGTCGGACTATGGGGTGGTGCGTAGAGTTTCGTACCCCCTGCACCCAGATTCTCCTCTTCAGATGACGGGCGACATCGTAGTCTTCATGGAGCTCCATAGAGACATTCCTACGAACCTTGTGATGCGCGGAATAACCGTCTCCGTGTCGTACAAGGGCCAGAGGCAGTGCTGCTGGTACTGCAAAAAGTCTTCTCATGTTCGAAAAGAATGTCCTCTCCTCCGGAAATGTGATTTCTGCCACAAGACGGTGCACAAGTTCCACCAGTGCCAGGAGAGGTCAGATGCCCTATCAGCAGCCCCAACGCCATCGCCTCAAGGAATGTCGTCCCAGCAACCAGGAAAGATGACTTCACCGGCCAAGTCAACTGAGCCGAGCAGAGCAACAGCGCCTCGTCCTCTTCCAAGGACGTCGAAGACGACCCCATCGTTGTCGTCACCTCCTCCTTCATCGGGGAAATCGAAGTCGGCCCAACCATCGGCGCCTTCTTCATCACCGAGGAAGTCGAAGGCGACCCCACCATCGTCGCCTCCTCCTTCACCAAGGATTTCGAAGACGACCCCACCATCGTCGCCTCGTCCTACAACTCCTGGGAAGGAGATGCCGACTCCCCCTCCTCGGCCACGTGTGGATCAGGAAACTGTTCCTTCACGCCCACCTTCGCCTGTTGTTTCCCCAATGGTGGAGGACTGCCACTCTGCTGAAGTCATCTTGGACGATTCGTTGTGCTCCGGGTCGGTGTTTGATGTGGAGGAGTTTCCAACTCTTCCTCCACCTGCTCTCACATCGGCATCGCAGCCTCTTCGAATCGTCTGTGCGCCCACGCCTGGTATTATTTCATCCTCTGCTGGGACTACCAAGCCATCAGCGTCTGCTCAGCGGGATCTTCTTGCGACGCCTAAGAGCCCTCGCAAGAAAAAGGCCCGACGACATCGTAGCAAGAGGGACGGGATTTCTGTGTCCTCTTCATCTGAACGAGACAGCTGCGTAGACCGCCATCATCGCAGCCCCTCTTCCTCTTCGGGTCGTGCTCGCTCCCCTAGACGGAAGACATCTGAGCCTCCTCCGTCATCCGTGAGGCTCAAGACTCCTTCAGATACAGGTCAGCCCCCGTCAGCCTAAATTCGCAGTGGAGGTCTTTTCCCTTAACGTTCGTTCCCTTGGTTCGTCTTTTAAGCAATCGGTTTTGTCATCGTTCATTGCCCTGTACAGGCCAGATATCCTACTCCTTCAAGAGGTTAAGCTTGCTGCTTCGCAGCAGCTTGCTAACCTACCTGGCCTTCGCAGTCAATATCCATCTGCGCAGTTCTTCATCAACTCATCTTCGCCACATGGACAGGGGGTTGCTACCATCATCTTCAACCCCTCCATTGTGGTGTCGAACTGCGTCTTTGACTGTGAGTGCAGGGTAATTTCTTTGGACCTCCTGCTATCTGGTCTCAAATTCCGATTGCTTAATGTGTACGCCCCGTGTTTATCAGCAGAGAAACGGACATTCTTTGAAGAACTGGACTTCTACCTGTGCTTGTCCTTGCCTGCAGTGGTTGCTGGGGACTTCAATTGCCATCCAGATGAGAACAACATCTTTTCATCTGGGTACGTCTACCAGTTGTGCCAGCGGAATGCACTATTCGATCTGTGGGCGTCTTCTTCCCATTCCAACCAAAGGGGGTCCACCTTTCACCAAGGGCCCTCTGTGTCATCAAGGTTGGACCTATTTCTAGTAGACGCCACTTTCGCTGGTGCCCCTGGTTCCATGGAGGTCATTCCTTGCTCCTTTTCAGACCACAGTGCCATCAAGTGGTCCTGGAACCCTCCATTCCCTGCCTCCTCTGCAGGTACTACTTCGGACAATTGGTTCCTGAACGTTTCGCTGCTTGACATCGATAAATACAAGGGAATGTTCGTTCGGTTTGTGGAAAAACACCTTCACAACCTGCCTCCGTCGTTAGCTTCGTGGCTTTCTTTCAAATCTAAGCTCCGTCGCTTCTTTAGAAAGATTGGGTGTGAAGCTGCTAGACGCAATCGGCGCCATCTCCTCATGCTCCAAGAAATCCTGCGCCTCCTCCGCTGTTCCATCCCGAAGGGGGCATATGCTGATGACATCCGCCAGGTGAAGAGCGAGATCAATGCTCTAATGATCCGCAAGGCCGCCGGCGCAGCTCTCAGGGCCAAACTGTCCTGGGCGTCTGACGTCCGGAATATGTCGTCAGCTGCGTTCGCTGAGGAGAGGCGTCGCGCCAACAAGAAGAGGTGCCATCGTTTGGTGGTGGAGAATGGGATAGTGGAAACCGACGCTGACATCTTGTCGGCTTTTCACTCCCATTTTTCATCATTTTTTGGCCACCCAGTCTTTCCATCCGACACCACGACGAATTGGATCGAGGCACTTAGACCTTTCACTGCGGATGCTGACCTGTCAATTACCCGTCCCTTTTCCGAAGATGAAGTCAAGAAGTTTCTGTCGATGGATGGCCGTCATCAGTCCAGCCCTGGATTAGACGGCATCCCGTACTCTTTCTTCAATGCGACTTGGAAACTTCTTGGGCCTTTCCTGGTGCAAGTTTTCAACTCCATCCTTAAGGACCCTTCCTCCATCACGTCGGACTTTACCGCGGGGAGAATCATCTTACTCCCCAAGGTACCGAATCCTGAACTCGTCACCCAGTGGAGGCCTATTACTCTACTCAACACAGATTATAAGGTCTTCACTGGCGTGCTACAACAACGGCTAAAATGCTTCGCCGACGAGTTCTTCGATCCGGAACAATCCTGCTCCATTCCATCTCGCAGGATGTCCGACAACATCATCACCATCAAATGTGTTATGGAGGAAGCGTGTGTGCGTCGTCAGACTCTTGCCGTCCTAAGTCTTGACCAGGAAAAGGCCTTTGACAAGGTGAATCACGTGTTTCTTTTCCGAGTGTTTCACCATCTTCATCTTCGGAAATTTGCTACGATTATCTCAGCACTGTATGCTTCTGCCACGTCATGCGTGGCAATTAATGGCTCCAACTCACCTTTTTTCGAACTCACCAAAGGCGTTAGGCAGGGGTGTCCCATCTCTCCCCTCTTATACATTTTCTATTTGGAGCCATTATTACAATTTCTTAATCGCCACCCAGATGTCCGGGGATACGATTTGCCAGCTGCTTCCATCAACATCCGTACGCTGGCATACGCTGATGATGTAGTATTATTTGCATCTGATGCGTATTCCTTGGGCATCTATAAAGAATCTTTCGATCACTTTAGCACTTCGACGGGAAGTTCCATCAATCTCGTCAAGTCTAAAGGCATCGCTATTGGGAAGTGGACAGTGGACTATCTTCAAACCTTCCCAATAACGTGGTGTGAGCAAATCACAGTGCTGGGATACGTCTTCTCTTTTCTACCCGACATGGACTCTCGTCACTGGCAGCAAGTTATCGACAAGTGTTTGTCTCGCCTTGGCAAGAACTTTCGTTATTCCACCTCGATGTTTGTCAAGGCGAGGTTCATCAAGACTCACATCTTGTCCCTATTGACATCGAAATGCCTATTCGCCTTGCCATCTTCTCAACTTTTGAAGAAGGTGCATGGTGCGATTGCAGACTGTATTTGGGGGTATGCAGCAGCCCGTCATCCCCTTCGCCGGGAACTGCTGTATATTCCCTTCGAGGGAGGAGGCCTGGGCCTGCCTAACATCCGGCACTACCTCATTGCGGCCAGAATGGCTGCCTTGATCCGGGTCTTCCTTCTTCCCCCTCCCATCTGGGCCAATTTTCTGTTCCTGCACCTGCGTTTCTTCTTCAAGGTGAATGGGCTACCAGTTCCCACTTCGCTGCCAGTGACAATCAACCTACGATCTCCTGGGTTCTACAACCGAATCCAGGGAGACTTGTCGACTTTTATTAAAGATTTGCGTCAGGTAGACCCACAAGACTGGGGAAGCCTACGTCTATCGTGCGGTGGCACCCCGAATATCCATGGTCAGCCATCTTGAAGGCCATCAAGTCCTTCGCCTTCGAGAGGACTGTGTTTAATTTTCAATGGCGCCTGCTGCACCATGGATTCTTTACTCTCCAACGTCTACATCAGTGGGGAGTAGTCGGTTCTGCTGGTTGCCTGTTTTGTGGGTCTCCTGAATCCATCGACCATGTCTTTTTCGAGTGCCCGTTCGCACAGTCCATCTGGGATCGCCTTTCAAGACACTTTCATCTGACTGTCTTCTCCATCCAGTCAGTGCGATTTCTGATGGACTACTCCACCGGTGTTGCTTATAAGCTGGACCTGGCCACTTCCATCGCCTTCATGAACAAGGAGCTTTGGCTGGCTCGTCAGCAACGACTTGCTGGTTTGCCTTCGCCAGCCTCAGCCGTCTGGAGGAGAGGTGCCTCCCATCTAAGGTCCTTCCTTCAGCTCGAGTGGCCACGGCTTGGCCCAGCTACGTTTCGGAGACGCTATTCGTCATCTCAGCGTCTCTGTAAGGTCATTGGAAGGGATACGATCAACATCTCGTATCTCTTCACCTTTCCCCTCAACATCGATGACCCACCGGTGAGCGGACGGGCCTCCTTTTGAGGCGTTTATATAGGCGGTGCAGCCCTTAAAGGCTGCCCGTACTCCTATCGCATGTGCGCCTGGGCACCCTGCCTGTTTCACGATCTAAGGGTGCCCCTCTGGAGCCATACCACCGGCTCCAGTTCCAACAGCACCTTCAGCCAGGATGTCAGCATGAAATACCATCCAGCTTTCACTACTACTTCAGTGTGCCTGCAATAGTTCTACTTCCAAAATGTAATAGATTACATAGTTTCCTTCTATTTCATCAATATCAGGAAATGTAAGAAACTTTTCTATTTTTTCATTCTCACCCGTTTAATCTGTTGAGATGGACATTCTTCATCATAAACTTTGACGCAGATTGTTCTGGATTTCCAGACAACCTCTTCTCCGGATTCCATCTACTACAAGTCTTTTTTTTATGTAACCACCACACTGTTGTAGTGCATCATGCTGTGCGGGACTTAGTTAATTTTTTTAATTAGGACAATTTAACTTTTCTAAATTCATAAATTTTTTTTTATTTTGTTTTATTCTCTTCTTTCTTCAGACTAGGCCACTATGTAATTTGAAATTATCTTTTGTCAATTTTTAAGGGGGGTTTAATTTGTTAACTTATGTCCCTGTAACTTTATTTACATCCTGATTGTGGTTGACTGCTGAGTAGTCACATTTTATATTTATTTGTTTTAGCTTAAATGCTATTACATTAATTTTTCATGTCTTTATGACATGAAATTTATAATTTTATAAGAGAATGTTAAATCTCTTAATTTTTGTGATTAATTGAATCAATCCATGAGTTACTTTAACCTCATTGGTAACCCATTATCTCAAATTTGAATAACTTTATGTTATTTCATTCTGCTTATTTTGCATTGAATTTTTGTGATTAGTTGAATCAATCCATGAGTCATTTTGATCTCATTGGCAGCCCTCTGTTTCAACTCTAAATAACTTTATGTTATTTCATTTCACCTATATCTACATTGAATTCTTCAATGTCTGATTTTGTGTTGGCCACACAATTGAATTAT